>JAOTQJ010107250.1:0-11246 GCA_025642045.1 Solanum sejunctum | reverse complement strand
TATATATAGGCATAATTTCTTCTTCTTCTTTTTGATATAAGTTAAAAATACTTATTAAGTGCAAATATAAAAGTCGATATATTAAACTTATGGTGCGACGATAGGATTATTCTTGATGACTGGATGAAAGAAAAAGGGAAAAAGAGAAGGGGCCGCCGGTGGGGTTGCTTGGTGGCTGTCTGCCAGCGTGACAGTGGGGGAACGGGAGGGGGTGTGGCGGTGATTTGGAGGGGATGAAGAGGTAGGGAGATGGTTGAGGATGAGAGAATGAAAATGAGATGAGGGAAGAAAAATGGGTTAGGTTTAGGGGTAATATGGCTTTAATCTTAGCATCAAATTGAATAAAAGAACATACAAGATTAAACTTTAGAATTTGGATTCGGATAAAAATAGATTATTTAGATTTGAATTAAACAAAAAATAGGTTGAAAATTAAAAATTGAGCCATAAATTGATTTAATTTAGACTAGGATTGAAAGAATTGCTAAAGAATTTAATTAAAATTGAAATAAATTGGATCAAAGGACTACGAATTAAACAAAATTGGGAAGAATTGATTAGATTGTTATTTAATTAATAATATAATACGCAAACGTATAAGAAGATAAAATATTTTAAATAATAATCACAAATTAAAATTATTATTTTAAAATTAAAATTTATGAAATGGTAAAATTTATATTTAAGATATCATACTAGTGAAAGTAACAATAATAAATAATATCAACAATTAAAAAAAAATATTATTACTACTATTATAATTAGAAATAATAATTATTAGATATATACTACTACTACTACTACTACTAATAATAATAATAATAATGAAAGTAACTCAAAATAATTTTTTTTAAAAAAGAAATAACGAACAAATTGTAAAAAATACGTAATTATTGAAAAAAATTAAAAATAAATACATTTATTTTAAAAAGTGTTAAAAATATATGTTCAATTAAATGACAATCTAAATTGAGTTATAGGTCGATCAAAATTGGGTGCCAACAAAAGGTACGTAATAATATTCTAAAATTAAACTTATGAGATTACTTTTGTGTGCATGAAAGTCAAGATTCGATGATAGAGATTTTCGTCTTTTACACCCTTCTTTTTCCTTTTAAAAAATGAGTTTCATTGATGTGGCTCTTTCAACCAACAATAGCAACGATTAAAGAATCATAGTTCATGTGTATATATAGTCTTAAGTATTTAGCAACATACAATTTTGGGGAAAATAAGCAAGTAAAAATGAGTATGATTTTTTGAACCATATTTATGCATTTTAAAATTTAATAATAAAAAAGAAACTCTAACAGTTGATGAACTCTCAGATAAAAAGCAAAAAGAAAAAATAGATATTGAAAGAATGAGGAAGAGAATTAATAATACAAGAAAGTTGTAACACCCCTTATGCTTAGAGGCTGGGAAAACTGGAAAGTCTAGGATTTTACTAAAGGTCTAATCCTACGAGGCAGTCTATGACCCGTAGAAGTAACCACGGATGGTAGGTTGTCTTGTAGATAATGCCCAGGAAAAGGAAAAATTGAGGAAATTCTAGAAGTTGAGTTATGTGTTATTAGACGGGCCATATAAGAAATCATGACCATCAAAAGGATTTGTAGAAAGGAGCTTTAAAGTGCCTAAAATTGTCTAGAACACTTCTATAGAAGGACTTATGGATTGTGAGTGGAGTTACAGGTCTTGCTGCATATTCGTGGCTTAGAAGCTGCGATTCCAGTAGCTCAATTTTTATGGCACGAGGTTCTATGGATCAAGGTACGGAACGTATGTTGATCCACGGCCCATAGGAAGGGTTTTGTGGATGGCTCTGACAATTTTTAAAGAAAGGTATTTTTGTACTTTCTCACCCTTTTAAGCTTAAACTTGTTAGCTTCACTTAATTGAATCCCTAAAACATGACTCTTCAACTCACTAAAGCTAAAACACTCTCCAAACTCTGAACTTAGTTTCAAGAGGACAAAAGCTAGGACTTTGAAGCACCTTCATCAAAATTTTTCAAGAAACTAATTCCCACGGGTATATAAGTCCCTCAAAAAGTTATCCTACATTTATTTTAGTATCTTTTACTACTAGTCTCTACCAAAAATTAAGTTTATGAGTTGAAATCAAGTTTTCTCCATTACTGGTTACTTTTATTGAGATACTTGTTTATGTATTTCTCTTGATGAAAATCCTGGTCTTTGATGATTTCACTAATGAATTAAGTTATTAGGTCAAGATTACATAGTTATTGTTGCATTTGTAAGAACCCTATATATTTTCGTGAAAAGCCACTATGTTCACAGTATTATGTTGAGTTCACGAAGTATTTAAAGTATCTGTATTTACAAGATAGTTGAGTAATAAAATTATATTTTTGAGACATATTGCATTGATACAACTTTTAGTCAAAGAAAAGAGACAAATGGAGAAAAGTTTAAAAAAGCTAAAGTTGTGCTAAATCCAAAAGATTGAAAAAGTATTGAGAAATTTTACTCTTAAAGTTATGAGCATTATAAAAGTTATTTTGGGAGTACTATTGAACACTGATATGAGTGAGAGTAATAATAACTTGAACTCATAAACTATGTAACCAGCATAGGATAAGATTGTACCAAGAGTATAGCTCCTCACTTTTCACTGAGATAGCCCAATTTTGGAATGGATCCACTTTCTTAGTTTTCATCCCTTACCCTGAAAAAGTATAGGATGAATCTAACAACATGGGCAAGACGTTGTATCATTATGAGGCTCATAGTGATAGTTATCGATTAGAAAAACCCTCAAGCTAAAGTAAACTAATTCTTGCATACAGAGTTTCAACATATGTTTTTACTTTCAGCATACACTTTATATATTATTTTTACTATTCTATCTTGAGACATGTTTTAGCTACTTTAAGTATAGTACCTTATTTTAAGTTCCCTGTTTTGGCTATTTTACTTGCTCGTACATTCCATGTACTGACGTCCTTTGGGCCTGCATCATTTCATGATGCAGACGCAAGTGACATATTCTCTCAGTAGACGCTTGTTGAGGATTACCATTTCATTTAGCTATTGATGAGGCCTCCTACTAGTCAAACGCTTTGGAGTCTTTATTTCTGTTTCAGTATTTATTTTCAATTGTGGTTATTATGGGCTTGTCAAGATGGTTGTTTTAGGTTATTTTAGTTAAAGATTCCATAGACTGGGTGACAGGACTTTCACTTCTTATTTTCAGTCATTGTTGGGATATTTTTTCTATTTAGTCTGTTCAGGTAACTGTAACATCTTTAGCTCTTTAAATCTAAGCCTAGTATTTATTATCTAAGCCTATTATTTATTATTTAAGTCTTATGTTGAGTAAAGTAATCAAGTCAAATGGTTCACTTATAACTAGAAATGATTTTGGGTGTCGGCCACATCTAGGGTGTAAACTCGAGGCATACGACAAACTTGGTATCAGAGCCCAGAGTTTAAGTGTCCTAGGGTGTTTACAGAACCGTGTCTAGTAGAGTCTGTATTATTAGTGTGAAGCACGCCACATCCTTAATAGGGAGGCTACAGGGCATTATGAAGTGTCACTATCAATTGTTATTCCATTTCGTATTTCAGATTTTACCTCTGTTTAGTCCATTATAATTCTTGCATTTATGCATTATTTTTTAGACCATGCCTCAACGTAGAACTGTCAAACTAGCCAGGGGCAGAGGACGCCCAGCGAGGCAAAATGCAAACTAACTTAATCCACCAATTCTTAAGGACCTAGAGGTCTAGTTGTGCCTGTTGAGCAGCCACTACAGGCAAATTTCTCTAATGCTGAGCTCAGGCACACTATCTAGACCTTGGCACAAGTAGGCACCACACAGGGAGGTTGATAGGGAGAGCGCAGACATATTGATTCAGACACCACCAGGGTTTGTGAAATTCTAAGGATTAACCTACCTAAGTTCATGGGGTCTGATGCGAAGGAGGATCCTGAGAACTTCATTGAGGAGCTCTATGTCACATCCCGGGAGGGTACCCTAGACGTAACCGCCACTCAAAACTATTACCAGTCTCTAAGTAAACCATTTGGCCTCATTACATTCATTTATTCATACATTCTACTAATCAATGGAAGACATAAGGAAGTAAATGAGCACATCTCATCTAATCTCGAAATAATATTATAAATGGCAAGGCTAGTAGAAAGACACTAGCTCAATAAGACTTAACATCAACTTTCAACTCTAGTCTATGAAGCCTCTATTACTATTAGGTGGTGCCAATGACAAACCCATGGCTACTTCAAACAAATAAAAGTTAAGCAGTATTCGAACTCTAAAGCAAGATGAAAATAGGTGATGAACCCTCTGAAAGTGGGAGGCTCACCAGTCTGTTGAACGTCTCGAGATCCTCAATGATGCGCCTGCTGATGACCTCTATCCTACATAGCTACATCATGAAATGGTACAATCCAAAAGGGCACGTTAGTATGTGGAATGTACTGGCATATAAAATAGTTGAATGAAACCAAAACATATAGAATAATATAGGAATAATAATCAACATCAAGATAGTAACAATCAACATGTCAAATGTCTATCTAAAGTAATAATAAATAGTAGACAAATGACCCCTCAACCAATCAACTCATAAATCAAATCAGACTCATCTCAGAAGGACTCTTCTCATTTCAACTCATCTCATCTTATCTCAACTCATATCATCTCATCTCGACTCAGATTACTCAATTTGGGAACTTTCTGGGAGCTTCTCTTAACCGACGACAACCACTTATGAGCCAGGGGTTGATAATAATTAAGTTGATATTGCCATAGTCGTTCCATAATTGCCAGGTAAGTGACGTATATGATCCATAAGGAATTTGAACTCAGCCATCCGCTATTGATTTCAGGGATGTAATCTCGAGAGGGGACCATAAGATGTAATGGGTCAATCTTCTCCTAAGCTAGGCCGACGTAGGTAATGAGTGCAAGTGGTACTTACTTTTACTCATTTTGGTGCTCGATACTCCTCCCAAGCCTCAATGCTCATAAGACTCCTCGTCACCATCTCAAGTAGCCTTATGGAGGCACTCATCATCTCAATTGGTCTCATGGAGACTCTCATAATCTCAATTAGTCTCATGGAGATTCTTATTATCTCATTAACTCAAACTCAAGGGTCCTCTATTATTCTTGGGACTTTATAACTCAATTCTCATTTAAGAACTCAAGGACTAAGATCATCAATTAGAAGACATTGTTTAGACAGAACATCAAGAATTCAGTTATGAAAATTCATAGGATCATCAAGCTCAAATAACTCAATCTCATACTCACATCAAGATTTCTATCAATGTACTCACGTCAAGGATCTAGACTCCATCCCTAGGTTCATTCATGCATGCTTTCAAAAGTTAACATATATAGTTTATACAATATCTTATGAAAAGTATTCAATTCAAGTAAACAAGTTTATGATGATCATCAACATATGAAAGTACATGTAATAGATACAATTTTCAAAAAAATAATCAAGAAAATATTTCAAGAAACATATATGGGGACTCATGGACTCTCAACTCATCTATGACCATCTATAGGACACATGGGAGAATAACCCCATGCTTTCATTTAGCCTTACATACCTAGATGATGATTGCACTAATCTTCTTCAAGAATTAGACTCAAATTTTCTATTCCCCAAGCTTTCTTGTCTCTTCTCTCAAGGTTTTCTTGCATAAGAACTTAAGAAAAATAGGTTTTACGAATCCTTAATCGATATAAAATGACCTTAAAAATATGTTTTAAGACTTAGGATATGGTGGAGAATGACCAAAAGGCCCTTTTCGAATTAAAAAGATTTTTTTTAAAAAATTTGTACCCTGGTCCGCGACGCTCCATGGACGCGGACCAGTGTATTTCGCGAATTTTTTTGAAATTTCAATTTTCATCAACAATTAAGCAAAAAAACTTAAGTGTGTCTCTGTTCCCCTTCCGCATCACTCTAGGGGAGCGAATCGACACTATTTCGGGTGAAATTAGTGAAAATTATTTTTTGACCCAGTTGCTCTTAAATCGGGTCGGGATTATTTTTCCACTTAATTTTCTGCGCTGATCACAAATTTGATCTCGAATTTTTCATCAAAGCTTTGGAAGATGTGTTATGTGCACGATTATATTTTAGGGGTATTTCAGTAATTTTATGAGGTGTTACACTCCAAGAAGCATTTCAAGTTGTGCACACAGGCGATGCAGAGTAAATTGAGTTGGCTGCCTACCAACTCAAGGGCGTATCTAGACTCTGGTTTGATTAGTAAAAAGGAGCCAGAGCAGAAGGGGCATCAACTCTAAGTTGGATAGTGTTCAAGGAGGCTTTTTGGGACAATATTTCCCTAGAGAGTTGAGGCCAGCTAAGATGAGAGAGTTTTCTGAATTTGAAACAGGAAGCTATAAGTGTGCAAGAGTACAACCTCAAATTCACTTAGCTATCCCATTATTCTTCAACTATGGTGGCAAACATACATACTAAGATAGATTTGTTTGTATCATGGCTCTCTCGAATGACTAAGAAAGAGGGTAGAAATGATATGCTAATTGGGGATATGGACATAGCTCGTTTAATGATTTATGTGCAGCCAGTGGAGGAAGAGAAAATGTAGGATAAGGAAGAGTTTAAAAACAAGAGGGCCAAGACATTAGGCCAATAGACAGGTAAGAAAGGGGCTGGAGGTGCTAGTCATCCATCCTTTTAGCCTAAGACATTTGGACCAGCACCTTTATCTACTAGTGCACCTGCACCGAGGGTTAGTAATGAGCAGGGATCACAAAGTCATAGAGATTAGAATAGTCAGTCACAGGGAAGTGTAGCTCAAGGATTGACTCGTTATTCGATTTGTAGCAAGTATGGCAGGTCTCATCCGGGAGAGTGCCTCGTGGACACAAATAGTTGCTTTAGTTGTGGTTAGGTAGGGCACTTTTTGAAGTAGTATCCTATGGGGAGGACGAACATTAGGAATAACAAATCTTAGTCAGTTTCTTCAGTACCATAGGGTAAGCCAGTTTAGAGGGATGCTACATCAGAGATGTCGCGCCCCATTATTCTTGCAAAAAATGGGAACATGGACAACGTCACGACAAAACTCTTTTGAGATTTTGAATTGATTGATTGAGTCGCCACCTAATATTCTTAAGGTGCATTAGGATACCATTCTAACATAAAACCAAGTCTAAATCTAAGCCAACAAAGAATGGGTAAGGGTTCAAATTACCTTGAAGGGAAGGTGTTAGGCACCTTTCGGGGTTTGCAAATGCAGGTCCCGGCCATATCTCGCATTTTATGTGGGGGTTTGTAAAAAGGGTCTCTAATTTAAGAAAATTATCCTAATTAATTCTAAGTGAAAAAATAATAAATTATATAAACAAATGTAAAGGAGATTAAGCAATTAAATTACTAATCTGCCCTAAATACTGTCATGCCCCAAGTCCCATTAGGGCGGACTAGCACCCATTGCCGATAAGGCTCAGGAGAACCAACCTGTATCTATGCGCTCTTTATACATATTATGATGGATATCTATGCTTGACATGCCTTTAAGAAAATAAACAGTGATAACAAGCAAAAGAAAATACATATGACTAGGCCGTTGGAGCCACGGTGTCTAAAGTACGAGACATGACCACACTTTAATTTACATAGTCTATAAAGCCTCTAGATAAGAGAAAGTATCTGACAATATAAATATATAAGCTCTTGATACATACAAAGTCCTGGAGCAACCTGGAGCTTGTATCAGCAGCTGAATATCATGTACTCCTACTGGGGAGATCTATTAGCACCTGTACCTACAGCACGAAATGCAGGTCCCCCATAAGGGACATCAGTATGGGATAATGTATTGAATATGTAAGGCAGGACATTCTGTACATGAAGTAACAACTCAAATGAAACCATACACTAGTGTAAGATTAGAGACCACCTTTGGTTATACTTTGGGATCATGTACTTTATGTTCTTTATATTACTTTACCTTTACTGTATAGCCTGTGCACAACATGTAATACAAATAACAAGCTGATTAGTGGTAAAACTGTATTGGGATCGTCCCTAGCTAGGTTCTTCCTTAACCCCTCTGGCTACCATCCGTGATAGGATCGTCCCTGGCTAGGTGATTCTTTCCCCCTCAGTCTACCACCCATAAATAAACAATATACTTTACCTTTCAATTACCTTTGAGATGGTTCTTTTGGCAGTCACAATATTTGAGCTGTAGGAATATATATATAACATGTGACATGGAAATAATCATACAAGACAATATGACAATGAAAAGAATATGTTACACAAATAATGAAATGGAACAACTCGTGAACTTTATTTAATAACAGGAACTCATGTAACTTGGTATCCAAGCATGTATGCAGATTTAAAGGTGAATATGTATGGGAGCATATAAACATGTGCAAGAGTGTAGACACAGTTAATAGTTGTGTTGGAGTTGGTAAGCGCCTTTATGTGCCAAGGAAGGACTATGTTTCATGCCAAACAATACGAAATCAAGTAGCCTTACATACCTCATTCTATGACCTTATTAATACCTTGAGATTACCTTTCCTTCCTCCAAATACTTATCTACAATATAGTAGGTGATAAATTAGCATCACATAAAAAACAACACAAGGGCAGCATGCCGGTATTTATAAATCCAAGCGTATTCCTTCAACCTTTCTGCCCCTAATCATATTTTTCTAATACAAATTTTCATGTACAAGTCATGTACAACTTGTTTTAGTGCCAGAACAACCTTACAATAGCCCACAAAGCACAACATATAATAATTCTACACAACCTAAAAATGGACAGCATAACGTTGCCTTCCTTCGCTATATTTCAATGTCGACAATTTCAAACCTATTCCAACTCTAACCAAACTATTCCAATAACATTTACACATTAAAATAGACCTAAATTAGTCTTATAATAACACTCAAGAAGTCATGAAGGACGTGAGCTAATAGCCTTCCATCCAATAGCCTATAAGTTTTAGTCAACATTACCTTTAGAATAGCACAACAAAATTCATTGGTTAAATGAAACCAAAATCAGGGCAGCAACCTTAGGGTAATATTTATAACTCAAAACATATTAAGAACATCAAGTTATCTTTATAATACAACCCACAAACCATAGAGAAGTCACTAAAAAAAAGGCAAGTATGTAGCAACTTTCTAAACACATGCTGTCCCAAATTTCCAGCACAACATACTAGCATATACTTCTTGCTTTTTATAAGAAAACCATACTAAACACTTGTGTAAACTTACTTACCACTAACTTCAAAGTGTAGATCTTCTCCAAGAACCCTAAAAGTCCCCTTGTGGCTTCTTTCTAGGTCAAGAAAGAAAAACACCAAAGTTTTGAGAAAGCTGAATTTTTTTCAAGTCTAAGAGTGAATAAATGTTGCTGCTTATAACCCCTTTTTATAGGACTAATTTGGCCGCCTTTATTTTAACATTTTAACCACTTAATACCATACATTATCAAGCTAGTTATCCAGTAGCTTGGCCATTATACTTGGGCCTAAATAGGTCTCCAATTTGATGGGCTTGGGCTACCTATTTTCCAACTTTCTCTTAGTTTTGGGCCCAAATGATCAAGTAGGTTGTAATGTCTTTGGGCCCTTTCTAATATTCTTCTTGGGCTGAAAATATAGTACATAGGTGATGCTAAAACATGGTCCAAATTTATACCCTTAATACAAACTTTATTCATAATCGAATTTGGACAAATTCGACGTCGAGCCTTGTCTCCGTTTAACTAACAAATTTAAGCTAAGCAAGTAGGTGACTTACCTACTAGCTTACTAATTCCTACAGGCACCTCACTTATCTTACTTTATTTTAGGCTGTAATCTCTTCAATTTGACACAAAACATGTATGCACTCCACTCTCTTAAGTGTTAGATGCACATATAGCCATTAACACGAGATTCAAGCACTTTTAATAATTAGCGCTAATTTGACCAAACTATGTCATGTTTTATTTGTGTAGTACTAGTATTGTAAGGTGTAGGGTGTTACATCCTCCCCCCTTTAGGAATATTTATAGTCGAATGTTAGCACAATTATATAGCTTAACCAAGTTTAAACCTTTACTTACATAAACATTTGACAACATATTAAGTTTTCAGTCACACATACCTATTAGTGTCCTCTGCATATTGGACTTCTTCTTTAGCTTCAAATAAGTAAGGGTACTTTGATCTCATCACATCCTCGACCTCCCATGTTATTTCTTCGGCTTGCTGGTTTCTCTAAAGTACTTTTATTGAAGCTATTTCTTTATTCCTTAGCTTCTTAACTTGACGATCTAGAATGGGAATAGTTACCTCTTCATAGGTGAGATCTTCTGTAACATGCACATCCTCAATAGGAGTGATACGGGATGGGTCACCTAGGCATTTTTGAAGCATTGAGACATGAAAAACTGAATGAACCATTAAAAGCTCTTGGGGTAGCTCTAGTTTATATGCAACCTGCCCGAACCTTTTAATAATTTGATATGGTCCTATGTAATATGGGCTAAGTTTTTCTTTCTTACCAAATCTCATAACCTCTTTCATTGGAGACACCTTTAAAAATACCCAGTCCCCTACTGAGAATTATAGTCCTTCTAGCATCTGCATATGATTTGTGATGACTCTAGGCTGTTTCTAGTCTCTGCTGTATCACGTTAACTTTTTCTATGGCTTGTTGTACTAGATCTGATCCAAGCAAGGTGGTTTCACCCACTTCAAACCAACCAATTGGTGACGTATATTTTCTCGCATGTAAAGTTTCATAAGGTGCCATCTTGATACTCGTATGCTAGCTGTTATTATAGAAAAAATTAATATGTGGCAAATGGTCTACCCAACTACCTTTAAAGTCCAATACACAAGCTCGCAACATATCTTCAAGTATCTGAATGGTGCATTCTGCTTGACTGTCTGTTTAGGTGGAATGTTGTACTCAAATTCACTTGTGTCCCTAAACTCCTTTAGAAGGACTTCCAAAACTTTATAGTGAATTAAGCTCCTTGGTCAGGTATAATGGAGATTGGGACTCTGTGTAGCCTGACTATCTCTTTTAGGTATAGCTTGGCATATTCTTCAGCTGTATAATTACTCTTGACTGGTAAGAAGTGTGCTGACTTTGTGAGTCTTTCAACTATTACCCATATGGAGTCAAACTTTTGAAATGAGCGAGGCAAACCTGTAACAAAATCCATATTGATCATATC
>JAOTQJ010107241.1:0-11246 GCA_025642045.1 Solanum sejunctum | reverse complement strand
TTCTAGATAATAATTCAACTATTGTTTGTTAACATTTAAAATCAATAAATTATAAGGATGACTAGGAAGCAACTTACCGAAGAGTCAAATAGCACACTCCTAGAAAACATAGTACACAAGTAACAACTTCACCTCGAACTCGAGATCACTAGATGTCAATAGGAGAATCAATTTTCTCATGAACCAGATACTAGTTGTTGTCTAAAATTCTAATCATATAACTAAATGGGATAGGAAACTAATCATGTATGAAATGACCCCAAAAATTGCCTAAAATCTTGCCTCGAAAGTGCTTGAAATCTTATTTTTCGTGTATCTAAAAATTCATTGGTTATTTCAAAAATTCAACTTTATATTCTTGTTCAGGGGGTCCAAATTAGGGTAATAAGTGTCTAACCTCAAATTTAAAGCAAAGAAATTGAATTATGAAATTTCACTTGGTGCAATTTCCAATGAGGGTCCTCCACCTCTCCACGATGCAGAGAGGTGTATTTCTTGCACTATTTTTTCTAGTTCGCCTAGATTTTTCTATGTGTTGGACCTAAGTTTTTCCAAACATATTTTCACCTATACTTAGCCTTATTTCACCCTAATATCACCATTAATATTTCATAATATTTCCCCAAACACTTGACTCATTTCTAACCCTAAATTCAAGTCCCAAACTCAAGGTCAATCTCAAGGATCTCACTCAAGCTTCAAATCTCCATTAAAGTCTTCTTCAAGAACTTCACAAAAGCTAAGGTATATGGTGTTGAACCAATGGGTCCTTCAACCATGGTTTCTAAACCCTCTTTTTGCTAATATTTCATGATTTAAAGTTGATTTTACATATGGGTCTTGTATATTGAGAAATATACTGCACAGATTTTAGTTCACAAAAGTATGTTGTTTTAGCATGTTTTGAGCTCTAAATCTTGGATCTAATATTGGATTTGATGAGGTATTTTGCTATGAATATCTTGGGGGTGTTGTAAGGTGTTGATTGATGGTTTTACAATCGATTTTCCTGCATGATTTTATCTCTAAATTGCATGGTCTTTCACCCGCATTACACCCCCCAAAGATGTTTGATAAAATGTTCGGTTATGATTTCTTGAGAAAATGAAGGTCTGAAGCATGAGATATGATATGATTGACCATATTATGATAAAATGAGCTTATGTACACAATGAATACTATATAAAGTGTTATGGTAGACCATTCCCAATTTAGGGGCCTAGTTGAGGGGTCAAAGACTCAACCACTAGGGTGATGGATGCGATCATCACTAACATAGTTGAGGTGTTGATATCTCAATCACTAGGGTGATGGGTAAGATCATCACTAACTTTGACGAGGGGTTTGTACCTCACACACTAGGGTGATGGGTGCTATCATCACTACCGTTGATCGGGGATTTATACCTCACACACTAGGGTGATGGGTGCTATCATCACCAACCCCAAGGGGTTTATCTTGGTCTCCTCTTTATATATGGTATCCTACATGAGTATGATTCACTTAAGCATGTTTTACTTATGCATTGAAGATACATTTCATATTGTTATATCATGCCTATTGCCTAATATTATGCATGTTAATCATAAAGCTTATCTCTTGTTGTATTGCATCCCACATACTTAGGACATTCAAATGTACTAACTCATACTCTTGCCTACATGATATCACCATGTAGGGAGCGACGACCAAGTTGATCATCATCATCCTCCACGTGGCTAGACAGTGCTATTCTAAGCTTGTTGGTGAGTCCTCCATGGGGGGGGGGGGGGTTCCACATGGGTCGTGTGACCTCACATGTGTTAGTGCTAATATGTTTTGATAAATGACAAATTGCAGAAAGCATCAAAAGGTAACAATCTACAAACCAAATCCTGGCTGAAAATATACAAGGCACGATGATCCAATAGGATGCTGGAAAAGAAACTAAGTAAATTAGATCCAATCAAGAATAATTATAGAAGATGATTGAGCAGATCTGGAAAATCGATCAAGGAGCAATCAATCAAGCGTAGAAGGAAATAAAGATCAATCAAGGAGCAATCAATCAAGCGTGGAAGGAAAGGAAGATCAATCAAGGAGCAATCAATCAAGCATGGAAGGAAAGAAATAAAGCAACAGAAATCAAGGAGATTAATCTTGAAAGATGAATCTGATCAGAAATTAGTCAGATGAGAATCTGACTTGGCATTCCTTAGCCTTACCCTTATCCTTGGAAGAAGGAATGCTCATTGCCTAATTCCTAGAATCAACTCTCTTGGGATGCCATCTCTTCATATAAAAGGAGGCATCTGGATATCTCAACACTTATACAAGCCTACTGCAATCAAGACATTCTTCAAAGCTCTTTATCTTTAAAATTATTCTAATCTCTTAGCTTTACTATGAGAAAAAAAGAAGAGAGAAAAGAAAAATATTTTGATAGAAATAACTGTATCAAAAAGGAAAAAAAATAAGAAATATATTGATAGTAGATTTAATTCACTTCTTGTAACCATCACTTTGCAAAAGGCTTGAAGAGATATTCCTTGCAACCTAAGGGGACTAGACCTAAAATCCATATGGAATCCGAACTAGTATAAAAATATTCGATGTCAAATTTTGTTTTACACACTTTACTTTATTCTATATTCTTAATTAATAGGTTATAATCGACTATTTGATACTCTAGCTGACTAACTGAGTGCAGGTTCAAGTCAGAGAAAAATGAAGAAAATTCAATTCACCCCCTCCCCCTCTTGCACTTTCAATTAGTATCAGAGTCTGGTCTCACTATGTTTTCTGTCTAACCATAGGTGAAAAAAGATCATGGCAAACTGGCAGCAAACAATTGGGGCTCTGTTTCTAGAGGGAACTTCTCAAACTAGGCCTCCCTACTTTAATGGGAGACACTTTTCATGCTGGAAGATAGGAATGGAAACATTCATTAAATCCTAGGATGTAAAGGTCTGGAGAGTTATCAAATTGGGTGACAATCCCATTCTTGTGGCCAAACCAACAACTGAAGGACAAACAAGTACTGAACGCAACCAAGCAGCAGTTATACCTAGTTCAAAGAACTACAAAAATGAGCAAATAGAAGTCATTTAAATCAACTTCAAGACAAAGAATGTTCTGTACAATGCTATCGGTGGCGATGAATATGAGAAGATCTCTAGCTGTGAAACTACTAAGGAAATGTGGGACAAATTGAAAGTCACCTATGAGGGAATTGACAAAGTCAAGGAAACAATTGTCAGTCTACTGGTTTATGAATATGAATTATTCCAAATGAAGGATAGTGAACTAGTGGAAAGTATATTTAATCACCTCAATAACATCATTTGGGAACTCAAGGTTGTGGGCAAAGAATATCATCCTATTGAGCATATTAGAAAGATCCTCAGAAGTCTACCCCCAAATGGGATGCTATAGTTGTGGCTCTTGAAAGCATGGATCTTAAAAACCTCACTTATGATAAAGTGAGAGCTGATCTGATTGCTTTTGAGAAAACATATTTGAATAAAAAGGGGAAGGAGGATGACAAGAAAAAATCTTTTACATTCAAAGCCACAGATGAAAATCAAGATAATAAAGAAGATTTTAATGAAGATAAAATCACATTGATTACAAAATCAGTAATGGAAATATTCAGGCATAACATAAACCAAAGGAGAGGTAAGTAAAACTATTCAAGCAACAAACAGATTACCTAACTATAACAGAAATGACAGCAGGTACTATAAATGTGGTAAGTTCAGACACATTGCTAGTGAATGTCCTGAAGCCAAGAGAAGACAACCTCAAGGACAATTTAAAAACAAAGCTTTTAGTAGCTGGAGTGATGAAGATCTATCTGAATACGATCAAGAGGACCCTTCAAATGTCTGTTTCATGGCAATAGGTGAAACTAGCCAGGTAAACAATGATTTTTGTAAGAATTGCATTGAATTAAGAGCTTTACTGGACTGAGCTATTATAAAATTAACAAAATCCTTTGAGAATCTTTGATCAATTCAAAATGATAAAAATGCTTTAGAAATCAAGCTTGAAGTGTGTGTTGTTGAAAAGGATTTACTGGATAAAGAGAATTTTGATCTAAAAAATTGATTGAAAAATGTTCAAAAATTTTCTAGTCAAAACAAATCCATCAAGTCGACTAACTCTCAAAGTGAATTTCTTAAACATTCTAATTATGATCAGTCAGGCAAAATATCCTATCATTATTGTGGAAAACCTGGTCACACCTACTTCAAATGTCGATTTTGTCACTAAAAGCTATTTAACATGGTTTGGAAAGTTAAAGGTACTAACAAAAAATGACCCAAAAATATTTGTGTAACTTAAAATTAGTATTAATCATATTTTGCAGGAATAACACACTAAATCAAAAGGGAAATGATATCTTGACATTGCATGTTCAAATCATATGACGGGTAGCAAATCATTGTTTAAATCTGTTGTTGATTATAAGGATGGAAAGATTCATTTTGGAGACAACTTCACTGGAACTGTTACTGGGATTGGCACTATCTCATTCAATGAATTTTGTAACATCACAAACGTTTACCTCATGAAAGAGCTAAAGTTATGTGATTGTGATGCCGAAGTATGGTTCAAAAAGACTGGATGCATCATTGAAGACAACACTAGAAAAGAAATTCCCCTTGGAAGCAGAGATAAAAATGTTTATATCTTTGATTCCATTAAAGGTACCACTTAGCACATATCTATGGCCTCAATATCAGAAGATCCATGGATTTGGCATAGGAAGTTGTTACATGCTAGCATGAGACTCATTGTAAAGCTTATTAGACTTTATCTTGTTGTAGGCCTACCAAAGATTGACTACTCCAAGGATCACATCTGTGATGCATGTCAACTGGGTAAGCAAACCTTAAATTCCTTTGCAAAATAAAGATATTGTATCTAGTACTAAACCTCTGTAACTCCTTCATATGGACTTTTTGGTCCTACTAGAACAACTAGCATTGGAGGTAAAAGGTATACCTTTGTTATAGTTGATGATTATTCTCGTTTCACATGGGCTATATTTTTATCTAACAAAGATGGTATCCTAAAGAATTTTGAGTTCTTTTGTAAGAAAGTATAGAGAGAAAAGGGATACTACATTACATCCATTAGAAGTGATCATGGTGGACAATTTGAAACCAAAGCCTTTGAAAACCTTTGCAATGAAGAAGGCTACGAGCATAACTTTTTAGCTCTATGAACTCGTCAACAAAATAAAGTTGTTGAAAGAAAGAACAGAACTCTTTAGGACATGACCAGAACCATGATTTGTGAGCATGCTCTCCCTTATCATTTTTGGACTGAAGCGGTAAGCACAATATGTCACATTCTCAACATATGTCTCATCACGCCCATCTTGAAGAAGAATTCATATGAACTGTGGAATGGTAAGAAGCCAAACATTGGATATTTCTATCCCTTTGGTTGCAAGTGCTTCATTCACAACAACAATAAGGACAATTAGGTAAGTTTGATCCCCACAATGATGAAGGCATCTTCCTTGGTTATTCTAATTCTAGTACTTCTCGCAGAGTATTCAATATATGCACATCCTTTGTAAAAGAATTTGTTCATATTATATTTGATGAATCTAATCAACCCTCTGAGAAAAGATGTAGCTCTGATGTTGAGAAAATTGTCATCTCATAAAGTGTAGCTATTTCTTCAAAAGAAGCTGTAGAAAAAGACCAGTCGACTATATCAAAAGAAAGTCCACTAGTAATTGAATCAGTCCCTACTAAATGGAGGAGTGAACATGACTATCCAAAGAAATTCATCATTAGGAATGCAAGTGATGGAATGAACAAGGGCCTCAAGCAAGAAGAGTTCCAATATAGCTCTTATTTCACAGCTAGAAACCAAGAAAGTTAAAGATGCATTAAAAGATAGCAAATGTGTCAAAGACACGAAGGAAGAACTTGATAAATTTGAGAAAAATCAAGTCTGCACTCTGGTTGATAAACCTGAATACACTTCCATTATTGGAACTAATAGGTGTTCAGAAACATGTTGAATGAAGATGGAAAAGTAATTAGGAAGAAAGAACTACTAGTGGCACTAGGCTACTCTCAGCAGGAGGGAGTTGACTATGATAAGACTTTCTCTCCTGTTGCCAGGTTAGAGTCTATTTGTATACTATTAGCTTATGTTGTTTTCAAAGGTTTTAAACTATTTCAAATGGATGTCAAAAGTGCTTTTTAAATGATTTTATAAAAAAAGAGGTGTTTTTTAAACAACTCCTCGATTTTGAACATCCTAAATTCCCTCACCATGTTGTTAAGTTGTCCAAAGCATTGTATGGTTTCAAGCAAGCACCTAGATATTGGTATGATTGTCAAAGTAATTTTCTACTAAACCATGGATTTTCAAGAGGACGTATTAAAACAACTCTTTTCATTAAAAAAATCCTAATTTGATAATATTATTATTCAAATTTATGTTGATGACATTGTCTTTGGAAGTACTAATGATAATTTGTGCAAGGAATTCGATGATCTCATGCAAAGTAAGTTCGAAATGAGTTGTATGAGTGAGTTGACATTCTTTTTAGGATTACAAATTTTTCATTCTGATCATGAAATATTCATCTGCCAAAGTAATTATGCTAAGGAGTTGATTAAAAAATCTAGAATTGAAAATGTAAAGCCCATCAGCACTCCTATGAGCCTTTCATGCAACTTAGACTTGGATGAAAATGGTAAGAGCATTGATGAATCCAGGCATACAAGTATGATTAGATCACTACTTTATCTTACTACTACCGGACCTGATATTATGTTTAGTGTTTGCAAATGTGATAGATTGCATGCTGCTCCAAAAGATTCTCATTTAACTGCAGCAAAAAGAATTATTCGATATCAAGTGGGAACTACTTCTTTTGGACCTTGATATAAAAATCATCTGCATTTGATCTTCGTGGTTTTTTAGATGCTGACTACACAGGTGATAAAGTTAATCACAAAAGCACTAGTGGATCTTTCCAGTTCCTTGGAGAATCTATCAACTCCTGGAATAGTAAGAAACAAAATTATGTATCTGTATCCACCACTGAGGTAGAGTATGTGGCAATCGGTTTGTGGTGCACTCAAATCTTTTAGATTATTCATCGATTGGTTTATTATGATGTGATTGCTAATCCTGCTAAAATTTTTTGTGATAACTCTAGCGCTATTTGTCTTTCAAAAAATTTCCTTCAACATTCTAGAGCTAAGCATGTTGACATCAAGCATCATTTTATTAGAGATCACATTTTAAATGAAAATGTTGAAATTGATTTTATTAATACGGAAAATTAGCTTGCTGATATTTTTACTAAACCTTTGTTTGAAAAAAGATTTTGCAATCTAAGAAATTCCTTAAATATTGTGTCAAAATCTTTTTAAGTATAGTTATTATTAAGTTTTTTCATTAACTGATTTATTTACCTTAAATGATTACCTTGCATTTATTGCTTTTGAAGGCTGATTTATGCATCTTTCCATGTATGTCAGTCTGCATCTCTTCCATTTTTCGTCTTGTCCCTTTGTTCCCATCAACTTTTCTCTTCGACTTTCGTTCCCACTCTTTAAATCCTTATTTAATTTTCTTTAACTTCCACAAGCTCCTGCTTCCTCCTTCATCTTCCAATCCCTCAGAATACCTCCTCGTAAGAGCACTAGGAATAGGGGAAAGGGCTTAGCCCAATCCCCTGTTCAAGTAGACTCCGAACATGCCTTCTTTTTTTCTTCTCCAGTCTCTTCTGATTCTCCACTGTCATCCCTCAAACACTCTGCCCACTCTTATTCTCCTAGTGATTCTAAGAAGAAACATAAATTTTATGTTGAAAGTTCATCGGATGTAAAGGCAGATTTCTGAAGCCCTTGAAATGAATCCCTATTTCAATCTCTCAAATCGAAGACCATCGTGTATGCATGAATTCTAACTTGGACCTGTACTGACCTGTTGATGATTCAGTGCCCTATCAATTAATTCTTCATGTTTCAAGGATGGAAAGAAATTTCTCATCTCCCTCAAAGATCTTTTATGAACCATTGGTAAGACTCTTTTATGCCAACCTCTACTCCTCTGTTCCCGGTGAAATTAAAACCCTTGATCTAGGGAAAAGGATTTTTTTTTACCCTGATATGTTTTATGAGATATTTGATATCCATTATTCTGGGTTCTCTTCCCCAGTCAAACTTCATGGCCATCTGACTTCGATGTCTCTTTTGAAGAAGCAAAGAAAGCTCTTCTATCCTCTCCTTCAAGTCCCTGTCCCTCAAACTTAGACCCAAAGGATGTATCCTTTGAAGCCAGGGTTCTCGCTCATATTGTGGCAACAACCCTTGTTCCCCGTGCTAGATCTTTAGCCACCCTCTCTGTTCAGGACACCTTTTCCACTTACTGCCTTCTCTTCAAGAAAAGAATCAAACTCTCCTTCTATATTCTTCTTCATATGGTTGACTTCACTCTGGATTCTTAGAGTCTAACTTATGGGATGCTTATTTCTAATATTCTCAAGGCAAACAATGTATGCTTCTCTGACATCCCTCCTCTCATTATTAAACAGTGTTACAACTGCAGAGCTTTCACTAGCATGGGCTACAATCTCTCCAATGACTCCTGGTCTCTTAAAATTGAACCTTCCTTTAGTCCTATTGATGAACCCGCTGGTGACAACTCATGATTCTGTTCCTCCTAATATTCCTGATCTAAAGATTATTCAAGAATTGAGTGTCAAAATCTCAGGCATGGATGTAACGTTGGAGAATCTGCAAGACCTAATCATGTCATATCATTTCAAACTCGAGGTCATCACAGAAACATTGAACAAAGTCAAGGACATCACAGAAGAAATTGGAACTAATGTGGAAAAAATTCATTTGCACCTCATTCAAACCATCAAGGACGCCATCAAAGTTGCTCAAAGGATTCATAATAACTACGATGCCATGGTGACAAATCTAACTAATATGTTCGAGAATCTGAAGACTGCCACTGTTAATACTATCTCCTGCTTCCTCCATCCTCGTGGCTAACTATTTTTTGTGATGTAATTTTTTTCAACAAAAATAACTGTTATGCACTCTGTAGACTGCTTATTTTGATTCTACTACGTACTGCAGTATTTTATGCTACTGTATTATTGGCTATTCTTTATCTGTTATTTTCTTTTTGCTGAGATCAAAAGGGGGAGAATTAGTATGATCACACTTGTCGTCAACTAGTTGACTAAGCATGAAGTCAGGGGGAGCATCCCTTTACCAGACAGGGGGAGGAACAAGCAAAATTGAAAGTCAATTACTCACTCGGGGAAGTTAACTACATACGTACTAAATTTGTCATCATCAAAAAGGGGAAGATTGTTAGTGCTTATATGTTTTTGATAAATGATAAATTGCAGGACAGCATAAAAAAGGAAACATATTCTGCAAAGCGAAATCCTGGCTGAAAATATATAAGGCACGATGATCCAACAAGATACAAGAAAGGAAACTAAATAAATCAGATCCAATATGGAATATTTTGTGAAGCTCGAGCAGATCTGGAAGATCAATCAAGGAGCAATCAATCAACCACGGAAGGAAAGAAAGATCAATCAAGGAGCAATCAATCAATCATGGAAGGAAAGAAATAATGCAATACAAATCAAGGAGATCAATCCTGAAGGACAAAACTGATTAGAAATCAGTTAGACAGGTATCTGACTTGGCCTTCCTTAGCCTTACCCTTATTTTTGGAAGAAGGAATCCTCATTGCCTGATTCCAAGGATCAACTCTCTTGGGATTCCATCTCTTCATATAAAAGGAGGTATCAGGATATCTTAAGACTTATACAAGCTTACTGCAATCAAGACATTCTTCAAATCTCTTTATCTTTAAAATCATTGTAATCTCATAGCTTTACTGTGAGAAAAAAAGAAGAAAGAAAAGAAGAAAAAATTGATAGAGAGGACTGTATCAAAAAGAAAAAGAAAAAAGAAAAATATTGAGAGTAGATTTAGTTCACTTCTTGTAACCATCACTTTACAAAAGGCTTGAAGAGATATCCCTTGCAACCCAAAAGGACTGGACTTAGGATTCACATTGAATTGAACCAGTATAAATACATGCAGTGTCAAATTCTCTTTTACGCACTTGGCTTTATTCTGCATTCTTACTTAATAAGTTATAGTTGACTATTTAATACTCTAGCTGACTAACTGAGTGCCGGTTCAAGTCAGAGAAAAAACAAGAAAATTTAATCCCCCCCTTGCACTTTCAACACGGACTATGAGGGCTCCCATGGAGTGTCGCTTTGGTCCAAAACTTCCTGAAACCAAAATTTTCAAGCTCCAATGAAGTCGTATAACGTTCGGATCCTAACATGTTTGAAAGATAATTCAAAGATCTTTTATTTGGTAGATAATGGGCCATCTAATTCTTTTTAAGTAGATTGTCATTTAAAGTTGATCCTTGCATAATCTAATGTGATAAACTTAATTGCTAAGAAGGTTTGAACTCGACTAAGTACTAGGTGTATCTTGTGACCCTAAATCACTTTCAATAAACTTTCCACATATAGAATGAGCCTTAATATACAGGGATAAGTAAGACAACACTAGGTTCAAGCATATATACTTACGATAAAAATAATTCAGATCCTATGAATAAATTTGTGGGGTATTACATTTCGGACATTGTTTCATAGATTTTAAAATTGATTATAATAATGAGTAACAAGTAAATGGAGTAGTAGATTTTTGGACATTCAAATTTTTAAAACGAAGAATAGAAATGAATGGAAGAAGTAGTAATTGACACATTTATTTATTATTAAGAGTAATAATAATAAATAACTAGAAATATAGTGAAAATGTTTCAAAATAAATTATTGGGAAGATGATAAATTGGATCATTGGCCAAAAGAAAAGTACCACATCACTCTTCATTTATTTAGATTTAAATACATAGATGAGAAATTAGTATGCTTTAACTGTTTTGTTTCATCTTTAGATATTATTTCTTATGCCTACCAACATCTATGAAATTCTTGATTTGGGACATTTTGTTTCATTTCTACGGATTATATTTAGGAAGTCACAGTAATTATATTTTAAGATATTAAGGATTAAGAATTTTTTGCATTACTTTCTTTGAATTTAATACCATAATCTATGTTACTATCCAAGTGTATATATATATATATATATATATGAAATCTCACTCTTCAGTGAATCCTTTTTTGCTTCAGTTCAACTCTATCATCTTTACTA
>JAOTQJ010107231.1:0-11247 GCA_025642045.1 Solanum sejunctum | reverse complement strand
TGTGAAAAGAAGGGTAGGTTCCTTAGGATGTGGATTGACTACCAACAACTCAATAGGGTCACTATAAAGAATATGTATCCTCTTCCAAGAATTGATGATTTGTTTGACCAATTGCAAAGGGCTAGCTATTTCTCTAAGACTGATCTTCAGTCTAGGTATCATCAAGTGAAGGTAAGGGAGTGCAATATTTCTAAAATGGACTTCTAAACTAGATATGGGCATTATGAGTTTGTTGTGATGCCTTTTGGGTTGACCAATGTGCTGTCTATATTCATGGAACATATGAATAAGGTCTTCAAACTCAACATTGACTCTTTTGTTGTGGTTTTCATTGATGATATTTTGATCTATTCACATAGTAGGGAGGAGCATATGGGTCATTTGAGGGTTTTGTTATAAAGATTGAGGGAGGATATTGTATGTGAAGCATGAAAAGTATGAATTTTGGTTGAAGGAGGTTGCCTTCCTAGGATATATGGTATCGGGGGATGGTATTAAGGTGGATCCTAAGAAGACCGATGTGATTAGAAATTGGCCTAGACCATTGACCCCACCGAATATTAAGAGCTTCTTGGGCCTAGATAGTTATAATAGAAGGTTTGTGAATGGGTTCTCCTCCATTGCTTCCCATATGACAAAATTGACTCAAAAGAAGGTTATGTTTGTATGGACCGATGAGTGTGGGAGGAGCTTCCCAACATTGAAAGATAAGGTTGTGTTCGCACGTACATTGTCATTACCAGATGGGCTTGAGGGATTTTTTGTGTATTATGATGATTTTAGAGTTGGTTTGGGATGTGTGCTAATGCAAAATGGTAAGGTAATAGCCTATGCTTCTAGGCAACTCAAAGTGCATGAAAAGAATGACCTACTCATGATCTTGAATTGGCTGTCGTGGTGTTTGCATTAAAGATGTGGCATCATTACTTGTACGGGATGCATTTTTATGTGTTCACTGATAATACGAGCCTCCAACATGTTTTTACTCAAGAAGATCTCAACTTAAGGAAAATGAAATGGTAATAACTTCTTAAAGACTATGATATGAGTATGCATTATCATCCGGGTAAGGCAAATATTGTGCCGGATGCTTTGAGTTGGGTGTCTGTTGGTTTCCTATCTCATGATAATGGTGGTGATAAGGAAATGGCTAGGGAGGTGCATCAATTGGCTAGATTGGGGGTTAGGTTGGAAGAGGTTGGTGATAATGGTGTTGTTATTTATGAGTCTAAGTCTTTATTGGTTGATGAGGTGATTGCAAAACAAGATCTTGACTCCTCCTTGCTTGAATTGAAGACCTTGGTGAAAGAGGCCAAAGTAGAGGTTTTCTACCAAGGGGGATAAGGTGTTCTCAGTTACCAAAGTAGGTTGTGTGCCTTGTGTTGATGGTTTGAGGGAGAAAATTCTTCATAAGGCCCATAATTCTTCTTATTCTATGCACCCCGGTTCTACCAAAATGTATAGAGACTTGGGGGATGTGTATTGGTATGGAGGCATGAAGAGGGACATTGCCAAATTCATTTCCAGTTGCCAAAGTTGTCAACAAGTCAAGGCCCAACATCAAAGGAGGGTGGCTTAACCTAAAACATAGACATCCCTACTTGGAAGTGGAGGTGATTAATATGAATTTTTGTGGTTGGGTTGCCCAAGACTATAAAAGGTTTTGATTCCATTTGGGATGTGGTTGATAGAATGATGAAATTGGCTCATATTTTTGCCTATTAAACCACATATGGGGTTGAAGATTATGCAAGGTTGTACATTCATGACTTGGTAAGGTTGCATGGTGTTCCTTTGTCCATCATATCAGATCGTGGGGCACAATTCACTTCACATTTTTGGAGATCTTTCTAAAGGGGTCTTGTTACTAGAGTTAAGCTTCTACGACCTTCCACAGTCAAATGGATGGCCAAGCCGAGAGGACCATCCAAACCTTTGATGATATACTTAGAGTATATAAGTTGGTGCTTAAAGGTAGTTGGGATGATCATCATTCGCTGATTGAGTTTGCCTACAATAATAGCTATCATACTAGCATCGGTATGACTCCATTTAAGGCTTTTTATGGTAGACATTGTAGATCACTAGTTGGGTAGTTTGAGGTTAGTGAGATAGCTTTGTTAGGACTAGATCTAGTTATGGAGGCTCTTAAGAAGGTAGGATGATTAGAGAAAGGTTAAAGACGGCCCAATGTTGCTAAAATTCCTATGCTGATGTGAGGAGATGGGATCTTGAATTCTAAGTTGGTGATTGGGTTTACCTAAATGTTTCACCCATGAAGGGTGTGATCCATTTTGGTAAGAAGGGCAAGTTGATCCCAAGATATGTTGGTTCTTATGAGGTCATGAGGAGGATTGGCAAGGTATTTTATGAGTTGAAGTTACCTAGTGAGATGGAATTGGTTCATCTGATATTCCATGTGTCCATGTTGAGGAAATTTGTGGGTAATCCGCATGCCATTGTTTCTCATGATGTTGTAGTTTCTTTTGGATAACTTGACTTATGAAGAGGTCCTAGTTCAAATTTTGGATAGGCAAGTGAAGAGATTGAGAAAAAAGGAGGTGACATCCGTTAAGTTCCTTTGGAGGAAGCAATAAGTTGAAAGTTCTACATGGGAGGCCAAAGCAGACATGCAAAAATGGTATCTTTATATTATCCACTCCACTAAACCCTAAGTAACTAATTCTAAGTGCCTTTATGTGATTTCAAGTCTTATATCTTAGCCCATACGTTATTCATATGCATTCATATTTAAGTTGACAAATTTATTATGATTTTACACTTATGTTCAGATTTTGAAAATGGTGTTTTAAATGTAATATTGCATTCTTGTTGGGCCTGATTTGTTTATGCTCATTGTTATCTTGCACGTCTCCTGTACATTTGGGGACGAATGTTCCCAAGGGAGTGATACTAAAATGACCCCAAAACGTGCCTGAAAATGTGCCTCGAAAGTGCCTGGAATCGTAATTTTCGTATAACTCCAAATCCATGCGTGATATTGAAACTTAGAGGAAAAATGGTCTAGCCCTGATTTAAGAGCAAGAGATTAGAACTTATGAATTTTCAAGAATGAAATTTCCAGAGAGCAAAGCATGCCACTTCCGCGAGACGCAGAGGTATTATTTTGTGACTGCTTTTTTTCAACTCGGTCCAAGACTTTTAAGTCTTGGGTGTAAGTGTTCCCAAACTTGTATTTACCTATACTTAGTCATATTTCACCCTCATATAATCCTAAACATTCTCCAATACTTACTCAAATACTTAGCCATATTATTCATTCCTAAATTCAAATCTCGAAACCTCTTCCAGATCTAAGGATTTCCTCCATGCTTCAAGCCTCCATTTACAATCTTCCCTAAGAGTTTCTCCAAAGCTAAGGTATGTGAGTTTATTTCATGGGTTCCATTCACCCATGATGCCCAAGCTTTCTTTTCCTATAGATTTCATGATTTAAAATTTATTTATTCATGTGACTTGATTATTATGAAAATCACTGCACACTATGTTTTGAGCATATGAAATAGTGTCTGTTTTACCATATTCTGAGCTATGAATCTAAGGTTTATTTAAAGGATTGGTGAAGGGTTTTGATGTTTATTGATTGAGGGTGTTACCAAGTATATATTTAAGCTTTTACATTGAATTTACTTGCATGATTTAACTCTTAAATTGCATGATTTTACACTAGCACTACACACCCTCTAACTGTTTAATAAAAGGTCCGGATGTGGTTTTTTGAGGAACTAAAGGTCCAAAGCATAAGATATGATATGAATGACTATATGCTGATGAAAAGGGCTTATGTATATGATATATTCTATGTAAAGTGTTGCATTAGACCATTCTCGATCCGGGGGGACTAAGAGCCCGAATAACCTTGTCTAAGGGTTAGTACCTTGATAGATAATCAAGGGTCTAGTGCCTTAATAACCTAGATGAGGGTTTGTACACATCAACCATGTGAGGGGTTTGCTTCACCACCATGGTGATAGGGTGAGATTATCATCAACCATATGAGGGGTTTGTACTCCGCCACCAGGGTGATAGGTTGAGATGATCACCAACCATGTGAGGGGTTTGTACCACATTAACAGGTTGATGGGCTGAGATAATCATCAAACTACCCAGGGGTTTTTAATTTGGAAATCTTACTTGGTCTCTTCTACGCATATGATATTCTATATGAGCATGACTTAAGCATGTTTTACTTGAGCATTGGTCATATATGTCATATTATTATATTATGCCTATTGCCTATTTTTATGCAATTTGATTGTGATTCCTATCTCTTGTTGCATTGCATCCTACATACATAGTACATTCAAATGTACTAAAGCATACTTTTGACTACATGATATCACCATGTAGGAATCGAAGCCCAAGTTGATCATCTTCCTCCTCCACATGGCTAGTTTGGTGTTACTCAAGCTAGTTGGTGAGTCTTCCATGGGGCATTTATCTATGTTTCTCTTATGATGTGTTGAGACACTCTTCTTTATATAGTATTTTGACTATGAGTGTAAGCCTGGTTGCAGTGTCTTAGCCCTCGCTCTTATCTAAGTAGTAGAGCTGTTTGTTGGATATGCTATGTATCTATGATATGACCTTTGACTCTTTGTCTCTTGATTATGATATTATGCAAGCTTTTCCCTTAACCCTTTTCCCCTTATCTTACTCCTTATGTTCCGCAACCGATGATGTGTGATGATAAGTTAAGAGGCTTGTTTGGTGTTCCTTTAGGTTCCCCATTCATTGTGTCGTGTTTATGCCCAAGGCTTGGGTCGTGACATCTTTGGCTGCTCTTTTGTGCTATGTGCTTTGGTCTCTTCTTTTACCCTTTTCTTGCGACTTTCATCCATAACCTCGGTTACTGGTGGATTGGCGGGGTTTATACCACTATGAGTCATCACTGCTATACAATGCCCTTCATTTTTAGGATTTTGAACCGTGTTGCATGGTAAGCTGCCCTTTTGGTGTTGGTTCAATTGCGAAAACACTTCGCCAAATTGTTGTTCCAACTGCTTAATTTCCACAGAGTGAGACTCTAATTTCTCGTTAATGCTCGAAATATCTATTGTCATCCTCTTTAAGGTATCATCTTGGTGATCAGCTCTCTTTAACAATTATCTCAAACATATCTTCATTCCTAGAGTTACTTGACCTGACATCACGGCTGTGAGGTGGCACATAAGGACCATTTCTATATCCATCTCTTCTTCCCCATTTGGCATCTGACACTTTCTCCCTTTCATAGTAGCCACCCTAGTTGTCTTTATATACATCATCACAGTTGTAGTTCCGACCTTAATTCCTAGAACCTTGGCTCCAATAGTCCAAATTGGACCCTTGGGGGTTGTTCTAGAAATCTGCCACTTGGTTGGTCACAAAGCAAGCATCCTCATCAAAGAATGGATCTTCTTACATGGGCATTTTCGGAGTTTCGTAGGTCACCGCTCGAACACTTGCTTAGTTTTGCTTTAAGACCAAATCCATGCTTGTGCAAAGTTGAGCTAGTTGCTCCATGATTTCCTCATGACCTTTACTTGCTCATTGTTAGTGTTGACAGCACAAGAAGTCCTCATTGCACCTCACTCTCTTTAACCCCACACTATATTGGTTTTAACTAGTTGCTCCATCCTAGCAGCTATCAATGCAAAAGGTTGGTCAAGAAACATGTTTCCTATGATTGTGTCGGCACATGCTTGACTATTCTCGTCAAGCGTCCAATAGAAAATCTCAACCAAGGCATCATCAACAATGTTATGATCGTGGACCTTCCTCAAGCATTTGGTGAATCTCTCCCATATGGTACTAAAAGAGTTGCTCGACAATTGCTCAAAATTATTTATTTGATTTTTGAGCTTTAGCTTCTTTGATCTCGGGAAATATCTTTCCAGAAACACTCTCTTAGCTATACCCAACTTGTTATTATACCCGGAGGAAGTTCAGATAACCACACAACTACATTATGATTTAGTGACAAGGGAAACACCCGCTAACCAATGGCATCAAGAGAAAGATTTTATGTCCTCATGGCATTCTTACAGACAAAAACAACATAGATTTTTTGTCCCCATGGCATTCTTACAAAAAAATAACATTATGGAGATGACGACGGGGATCCTCCGAAGGTAGCCTTGTGAACAACCCATGGTTTTGGAGAATTTGAAGTAACCCACTTGACATCGAGAACTTAGAGTCAGCCGATAATTGAGGCAACACTATAGCGCCAGTAACGTCTATAGCCATAGGGTTCAAACGATATTGGTTCCAACCATAAGCATTCTCGTTGAAATCCCTAAGTTATGGCCTGTTATCCTCAGGGGTGGATTTTTTTCTCTTGCCATATCATCATTCACGTTCATTTCTTCCTCAACAACGATATCCTCATCCACCTGATTCATTCTTCTAAAGAGCCTATGGATCTCCAAATTGATCGTAGCTAAGGGATTGCCTTGGCTCCTTGTATTGGGCATACAACCTAGTACACCCTGCAAGTAGAATAAAAGAAAAAGTAAAATACAAGAGTGTCTAGAAACTAACACTTGAACTAACTAATAGAGAAATCAAGTCAAAACCTAGTCTTGTTCGCTGACAACGGTGCCATAATTTTTTGATGATGTTCATGCTCCAATAAGAAAGTGGTCACTGTCACCAATTAACCTAACCGAAGATTAGAGTCAAAGCCACATGGAATACAAGGCTTCACTATAAGAATTCATTATCAATCATTTCAAGTATTTATGACTAAAATCTCTTAATGGGAGGGGGCTTGTGATAAAAAAGCAAAAGTAAAAATGAATACTATGCTATCATGTGGAGAAACACTCAAATTTAGGGACAACTTGGGAATTGTGTTCCCCATGGTTCATTGACTCGATTACCATAGACAACATGACTATAATTGGGAATTCATATGCAAGACAGTACTTAGGTTCTTCCAGCCCTCTTGTGAAGGTGAAGTTCAAATTTCACCATGACGCATGGTCGGCAACCATGGCGTGCCAACTAACTGTTACCCATTGTCCCAGTCAACCTCCCCTTGGTCAGGTTTGGTTGGTTAGACGAGAACACACTAATCGAATCCTGTCATACTTCCCTTTTCCTATTCATCACTACCTTGGTTAGGATCATGATAGTAGGCGGGATTTGGTGTTGGCCACCCCTAAACAACAATCAAAATTTAGGGAAATAAGCAATACTTGCAAAACCCCAATCATAGAAATGTGATTAATCTAGGTTATCTCAAGCCAACTACCCATGCTTCCCATAAACCCCAGTTGTGGGTACTTAGCTACTCATGGCTAAGGCAAAACCAACAAGAATACAGATGCAAAACATAGTTGAGAATTTTTACCCAAAGCAATGAAGATAGATAACACCACAAGTTGCAAACCACAATCTTGATGGATGGAGAATGAATAAATTAAGATTTGCGCTCCCCAAAAGTGGGTTTTCTAATAGAAAATGAGAATCTACACTAAAACGCTAAAATATTCTAGAGAGAATATTCAATATCTCTAAGTCTTGAATCTCCTTCGAAAATAAACCCTAACATTAAGTATTTATAGTATTTACAAACTTAACCCTAAAAATTACACTAAAAAGAAAGCTAGTAGTAGGTACATCTCATAGGTACGACTCCTAAGGTAACCTGTGAGTCATCATTGGGGTCTCATATCAAGCACTTTGCATTTTGGACTTGATTGTTATGACCCACTAGTATGAGTCATCGCTTGCGCTACAACTCTTATGCTCCTCTCATAGTCTAGGCCTTCAGTTTTTGGTCCAAGATTTTGGCTCTCTATTTCTTGCTACGAGTCCACCTATATGAGTCATAGTGAGACCTATGACTCGTAGAGTGGCCTCGTAGGGCTGATCTCCACTTAGCATATTTCTGATTTTTACTCTCTGTTTCATGCTACGAGATCACCGTACGACTCATAGCTTGGGCTACGACTCGTAGGAAGGCTCATATGTCCTGCACTACAGTAAAATTTAAAATTTTCTCCCAAAATCGTGTTGACCTAACTTTTCTATAATATCAACACAAAAACACATAAAAATCGTAAAAAGTCGCATTAAGAACTCACAAATCCCTTGTTTTAGGAATCAAATATATTGTATTTTAACAGTACATCAAATGTCTTAAATGATATGAGGTTGAAAAATAACTAAGTATAGTTGTTTTTTTGCATAGGTAGGTTTAGACCAAAAACCCAAATGCCTTGGACTGAAAAAGGAAAACTACCACAAAATAACACATTGGCACATCGTGGAGCAAACGTGTACCTCTACTGGAATTGAAATTTTTGTGATATTCATTTTTTGCTACAGTTCTCTAAAATTTGAATTATATCCATTTCCTACTCAATTTTGCCCCCTGAATAAGAATATGATGTCAGACTTTGATATCATGCATGAATTTTGAGATATATAGAAATTATGAATCTAGGAATTTCTGAGGCACATTTTCGGGCAGTTTTTGGGGAGTTTCAATATCTCCCCCTTGGGAACATTCGAGAAGTAATCAAGATAATTTTAGCCCAACACATGAATGCAACAAATGCAATAAAACACCATTCCAAAAGTCTCAATATAAGTGTCAAAATAACCATGAACTTGTCAACATAAACATAAATTCATGCAAATGAAATAAACACTGAAACTTAAGACTTGAAATCATATAAGGGACTTAAATTAGTACCTTAGGCTTGAGTAGAATAGAATAGATAAGGATATTGCTTTTGCATGTCCGCCTCGGCTTCCCATGTAGCATTCTCAACTTGTTGGTTTCTCCAAAGGACCTTGACGGAAGCCACATCCTTGTTCCTCAACCTCTTCATTTATCTATCCAAAATTTCTACCGGGACTACTTCATAAGTCAAATTGTTTTCAACAACACCCACAACTTCAAGAGGCACAATAGCTCTTAGGTCACCTACACACTTCCTCAACATAGACACATGGAAGACCGGGCGAATCATATTAATGAATGTACAATTTAGCATAATCTTCGGCACCATAAGTAGTCTTAACCGGTAGAAAATGAGTCAATTTATCATTTTATTAACTGCAATCTAAATAGAATCAAAATGCTTTCTAGTCTTAGGCAACCCAACTACAAAATCCATGTTAATTTCCTCCTACTTCCAAGTAGGAATCTCTATATCTTGGGCTAGGCCACCTAGCCTTTGATGATCGGCTTTAAATTGTTGGCAAATGTGACAACTGGACACAAGCTTAGAAATATATCTCTTAATACCTCCCAACCAATACACCTCTCTCAAATCTCTATACATCTTTATAGAACTGAGATGAATAGAATAAGAAGAATTATGATCCTCATCGAGAAACTCCTCTCTAAAGTCATCAACACTAGGTACACACAACCTACCTTGGTACCTAAGGTCACATCTCCTCATTGGGAGAAAACCTCCACCTTACCATCCCTCGCCAAGGACTTCAATTCTAACAAGGCAGGGTCAAGATCTTGCTTTGCCTTCACCTCCTCAATCAATGTAGATTTAGAGTCATCAACAACCACAATACCACCTTTGTCAACCTCCTCCAACCTAAATCCCAATCAAGCCAACCGATGGACCTTCTTAGCCACTTCTTTGCCACCATTATTAATATGTTCTAGGCTACCCAAAGATATCCTACTCAAAGCATCGGCCATAATATTATCCTTACTCGGGTGATAATGCACACTCTTATCATAATCCTTAAGACGGTCTAACCACCTTCGTTGTATCAAATTAAGATCTTTTTGGGTGAACACATATTGAAGAATCTTATGATCGATTAATACATCAACGTAGACCCTATACAAGTAATAATGCCAAATCTTTAAAGCAAACACCATGGCAGCCAATTCAAGGTTGTGGGTAGGATAATTATTTTCATGCACCTTAAGTTGTCTTGAGGCACAAGCTATCACCTTACCATTTGGTATCAAAATGCAACCCAAACCAATTCTTGAGGCATCACAATACATAACAAACCCTTCCAATCCTTTCGGTAGAGACAAGATAGGAGCGGGGATAAGCTTATCTTTCAAAGTTTGAAAAATCTTTTCACACTCATTAGTCCTCACAAATTAGCCTACTTTTGGGTTAACTTAGACATAGGAGAAGCAATAGAAGATAAACCACTAAAAAACCTCTGGTAGTAACCCATTAAACCCAAGAAACATCTAATGTCCAATGGAGTTAAAGGTCTAGGTCAATTTCTAATCACCTTCAACTTTTTAGGATCCACCTTAATACTATCACCAAAACACCAAATGACCTCGAAAGGCAACCTCTTTCAACCAAAACTCACATTTTTCATATTTGGCACACAACTTTTCCTCCCTCAAGATTTGAAATACCATCCTCAAGTGATCCATATGCTCCTCCCCACTATGGGAATAGATCAAGATATCATCAATAAATACCACCACAAACAAAACAAGGTAGGGTTTAAAGACCCTATTCATAAGATTTATGAAGATAGTCAGTGCATTAATCAAATCAAAGGACATAACCACAAACTCATATTGCCCATACCTAGTCCAAAAGGTCGTCGTGGGTAAATCACGCTTTCTCACCTTCATTTGGTGATACCCAGACCGAAGATCAATCTTAGAGAAGTGACTAGGCCCTTGAAGTTGGTTAGAAAGATGATAAATCCTTGGTCAAGGATACTTATTCTTTATGATAACCTTATAAAGTTGCCAGTAATCAATACACATCCTAATAGAACCATTGTTTTTCTTCACAAACAACACTAGTGCACCCTAAGATGATTAACTAGGCCTAACAGAACCCTTCTCCAACAAATCTCTCAATTGCTCCTTCAACTCCTTTAACTCTGCCAGGGCCATACGGCAAGGGAAAATGGAAATTAGTTGAGTATCGAGAAGGAGGTCTATGCCAAAATCTATTTTCCTTTCGGGAAAACATCGGGAAGGTCACTAGGAAAGACATCAAAGAACTCATTGACCATCGGGATTGACTCTATAGGAAGGACTTTGAGCTCAACATCCCTAACCCTCACAAGATGATAGAGACACCCCTTAGAAATCAACTTGTGAACTTTAATGCAAGAAATGAATCTACCCTTGACCACCAAATCATAACTCTCCCACTCAAGGACGGGTTCATTAGGGAATTGGAATTTGACCTTATGGGTTCTACAATCAATAGAGGCATAATATGCATCAACCAATCCATCCTAAGAATGACATCAAAATCTACC
>JAOTQJ010107220.1:0-11247 GCA_025642045.1 Solanum sejunctum | reverse complement strand
TTAACAACCATATCGGGTCTTAAATCCTAATTTTTTTGTTCCAAATTTTATAAAAATTTTGGCAGCATCTCCCCTTAAAATACGCCGCTCCAAGAATTCAACTCGGCTCAAATAATCAACAACAACAACAACAACAACAACCTACAACATCAATAATCCTTCTCCAACGCTATCACAGCATCAAAAACACCACAAAATGCTATTATAGTACAACTTTTATAAAATAGGGCAGCATACATATAGGTACACACCTACCATATTCAAGACTTTTTATATACTCCAAGAACTATAATACATCACTCTAATTCCCAACACAAATCCCCAACGTTAAAACATAACATTACACTTCCAATGGGGCTCCAATTTGAACCCTCATGTATACCTTCACATAGTTTCCCAACACTTCGTTCACCTCACAAGGACTATTTCCATGAAAAATAAACATAAACACATGACTATAAATCAATATATCTTCATATGCAAGCTTGTACCCATTCAACCCTAAATTCCAAATTCACAATTCAAGCTAACAATCAACCCTCTTTTCATGTTTTACCTTCCATTTAACGCACCCCTAACACACCCACAAGCTTTAATTTGCATAATTTAAGCTAGAAATTAACATACCTTTCAAGTCCCTTACTAGACCTAAATATTCATATATATCGAACCAAGCCCTTCCTTGATGAACTAATGCCACCACGCCACTTCGGAGTCCCACTATACCAAGCTTGAAGCGTCAAATAATCGAAAGATCGAAAAAAAGAATTTCTTCTTCTTGTTAGTATAGCAACTCGAGAACCCTCTCTTGGTTGCTCTCTAATTTTGTCTAAGTGTGGGACTCTCTCATGCCTACAAGATATATACACATATATATATAGGCAAAAAAGTCCCTCTTGGACCAATTAAAAAATGCCACACATATGACCCCACTAACAATTTAAATCGTATAGACTACACATTAGAAAAAATTTACATTTGGTCCTAAACTTTACAAAATTGAACCAATTAAGGACTTGCGGGTTCTAACTTATGGGTTCTAACAAAAATAATCCACAAAAATAGATGTAGAATTCATGGTGAAAATTACTTACAATGTAAGGGAGAAGAATAACGAATCAAAATCCTTGATTAAAAGATAAAAAATAGCAATGCAAGATCAAGTTTTATGTTAATTCATTATTTCTCGTCATAGACACAGTCCCGGGATGATGAATAATCATAAAATGACTTATAAAATGACTTTTCTATGCAAAAGAAACCTAATCCTAATCAGAGCAGAAAATTTGTGTCGGCATAATGCATAGAACACATCCACGGTCTGTGGTGTGCACCATGGCCTATGAAGGGTTCCATGGTGTTCTCCTTGTGATCATCAACCAACAATTGCCAAGGCATCCCATTATAGGAGCGCACTACTGAAAGTGGTGTGCCTCATTGCCCGTGGTGGGTCTAGTGAAGATTCCTTTTTATGTACAATCAGTGGTCTTTGCTATTCATGCACTTAATGGACCCATTCACAATCCATAGTTGGTTAAACGGCCCATGAAGGGTTCCGTGGTCTTGAACATTAATTTTGGTTCCAAGCTCGCCTTGTACGATGCCTTGTATGATTTGTCAAGCATTCCAGGGCCTGTAAAGTGGTTCATGAAACTTGATTTTGCACATTTCTTCATTTCTTCAGCCTGTAGTATTGTTCTCGAGACCCCCACCATTGTACGTGGTGCGCTTTACAGCTGTGGTTGGTGTCATCCAGAGCCCCTTTACAGCTTGTCAATTTTGATTAGTCAAGATGTCCCCAAGTCCATTACCAACCTGTGTTTCCTGAAAAATGACATAGAAAACAGATCATAAACACAAAGTTTTCTTGGTATTCACAATTATTCACAGTTTAAGGTGCTGAAAAAACTATAATTTCATAGCACATTAACACCATGAACATAGAACCATTGTTGTCCTCAAGAAATGACACAAACGATACTATGTACATAGAAACATCTTATCTGAATATGCAGTAGCTAATCAAGTTAAACATCTTCCCTATTATATAAATACAATGCACACATTATCAGACCAACTTGTCAGGATCAAATAGTATCGCATGTAGCTCAGGGTCACCCAGTTAAATGCTATAAGTGTAGATTGACTCACCTTAACTCGACAATAAAATCCCAATGCCTTACGACAAAGAAGCCTCACACATAATATTTAACTGTTACACAGAGATTGAATATAGACACTCACACTCACAAAAGACATTCAATTAATGCACAAGTACAATCCATATGCTTGACATTATTTTAACCGTTTTGACTCTCGAATGACCATTTAAGGATCACTTTAGGCCTTTTGTGGCTTGCAACATTGGCTCGCGCTAAGTTAGGATAGATATAAGACTTTTGTGATGCACACCATGGTTCATGCAAGGCTCCGTATAAGTATATTTTACCAAATTCTTGGAGTAAGTGTCTTAGCTATCCACAGATACTATCTAGTCCGTGAATCACTTTACAGGCCATAGAGTATTCAGTAAAGGGTAATTGCTAACCAAGTACTTGCACGAGGGACCTCGATGATTTTTGGTGCGCACCACAGCCATGAAGGGTCCCCTGGTAGGGGCCTTCTGCAGTTTTTGTCAATTTTCCATCATGGTCCTCACCAACCTTCCTAACTATGACTCTTAAAAGCATATTTCTTGTGTATTTAACCTAGAATTCCATACCAAACTGATGGTCAATCCTATGACAATGACAAAAGAAAAATAGAAAACTAAAATAAAATAAGAAAAAAATATAAATAAAAATAACTCTAGGTGATACAAATGCAATCTATGTGTTTCGTCCCATGAAGCACCTAATTTAGCTTTGTGGCATATCACAACTGGCTTGACTACATTGTCTTTTCCAAGCAGGACCTCCACAACTAGTTTGACCGCCTCTGCGAACCCCATGTATAGATTTAGCCTTTGGTCGTTCACCTTGAATTTGTAGCAATTCGAATCTTGAAGCTTAATAGCTCCATGGGGAAAGCTTAGGTTACATTGAATGGCCCAAACCAGTAGGATTTGATTTTGCTAGAAAAAATCCTTAATCCATAGTTGTATAACAAAACTCGGTTGCCAATACTAAAACTCTATTATATGATGTGCTTATCATGTTAAATTTTTAACCTATCCTTATAGAATGTTTCTCTCTCGTAGGCATAAGAAAAACTCATCCAACTAATTGAGCTGGTCAAGTCTCAGGTTAGCAGCATCACTCCAACTCAAGTTCAACTTCTTCAGAGCCCATTGTGCCTTGTATTCTAGCTCCACATGCAAATTACAAGCTTTATCAAACACCAACTGGTATGCATACAAACCAATTGGTACCTTGTAAGCCATCCGATAGCACACCATCCAATTTTCAGGCCCAATAATTTTTTGTAGCATTAACTATTTTGGCCAATATTTCCTTGATTTCTATTGGAGACCTTAGCATGCCCACTGGTTTACAGGTTATATGGCAAATCCACCTTATTCATACTTGGCCAACAAATCTAAGAAAATCTTATTGTACAAATGGGAACCTCCATCACTAATGATTGTTTTGGGCATCCCAAATCTTGAGAAGATGTTCCGCCTTAGAAACATTACCACACTTTTACTTGCATTGTTAGGTAGTGAAATGGCTTCAACCCACATAGAGATGAAATCAATTGTTAGCATTTCATGTTATAAAAACTCACAAATGGGCCTATGAAATCAACCACCTATATATTAAACAATTCCACTTCCAAAATTGGGGTCACGGGCAATTCCTTGTGCCCGGAGATGTTGCCTATCTTTTGCATTGATCATAGCTCTATGCCAAGTCATGGACATCTTTATATATTATGGGTTAGTAGTACCCATACTGCGGGATCTGCTTTCCTATTCTTGCACTACTATGATGCCCATCTACTTGATAAGAATGGAAAGACTATAGAATACTCGTCATCTTTACCTCAAATATGCATCACTTGATAACATTGTCCGCACATATCTGAAACAAGAATGGGCTTTCCTAGAAGTATGTAAAAACATCATGAAGAAGATTCTTTTTTTGATGCAAGGTGAGGTCTTCAGACATAATGTCACTAGCCAGATAATTTGGAAAATAAAAAAACTAAGGAATAAGGTCAACAGAAGCAACTAATACCTGCTTGTTTGGAATTGAAATGTCAATGTCTAACATATCATTATTTCTGGATTCATCGTGGTCGTTTGTCTGGTTTTCGCTTCCTTTTCTATCTTGTACCTCAAAATCAATCTTTTGTAATAGGACAACCCATCCGATTAGTTTGGACTTAGCATCCTTTTTGTCCATTAGATATCTAAAATCCATATGGTTAGTGTGCACTATCACCTTTGTACCTAGAATATAGGCCTTAAATTTATCAAACACATAAACCACAACTAAAGAATCCTACTTAGTCACTATATATTCCATTGGGACTTATTCAGATTCTTGTTGGTATAGTATATGAGGTGAAACATCTTCTTGTTATTTTGGCCCATCACAACACTCATAGAAATCCTATTGGCATCACATAATCAAAGTGAAACTTGGCATCTTGTTGAAACAATTTGCACAGCGGGTGTGCAATTTTGGAAAAATCTTTTATAAATCGATGGTAGAAACCTACATGCCTTAAGAAACTCCGCAATCTCTTCGTAGAATGAGAGGTGAAAATTTCACAAGAACCTCAATATTCACATTTTCCACCTATATTCTTTTATTAGAAATCTTATGGCCCAACGCTATTCATTCCTTGACCATTAAGTGACACTTCTCCCAGTTTAGGACCAGGTTTACTTCTCCACAACATTGTAGGGCCTTAATAAGATTGAGCAGAGAATCATTGAAAAGATTATCCACAACAGAGAAGTCATCTATAAGTACTTAAAGGGTGTCTTAAACCAAGTTAGAGAAGATTAACATCACGCAAAGCTGAAAAGTTGCTGGAGCACTGCATAGTCCAAATGGCTTGCACCTGAAGGCAATCTATACAACTTCTTATAAACCATACAAACCCACCACCTGGTGATTTGTAACAATGGGACAAAATCAGTTTTTCAATTTCTACTATGGTCATTCTACCTTTCTTAGGGATACATTGCACTAGGTTCACTCAGATGCTATCTGAAATTTAGTATATAGCCCCTGCATCTAGCCACTTTATTATATGTTGCTTTACCACCTGTTGTATAGGTGGCTTTAGCCATCATTAATGCTCAATTCTTAGGACACAACTATCCTCCAAATTGATTTTAAGCATGCATAGTCTAGGAGGAATCCAATAACATCTACTATAGTCTAACAAATGGCCCTTTTGAACCATTGGAGGACCCTAACAAGGTTGTAACCTACTCTGCTTGAAGATCTGTAGTAATAATGACAGTAAAAGCAATGTTCAAAACCAAAAATGCACACCACAATTATTGTGGTAACTCTTTAAGTTCAACTACAATGGTTCCTCAATAGATGGCATAGCAAGCGAATTAGGTCTATTTCTTAATTGTAGATCTGACTTCTCAGGGGTAAAAGGTTTGGAGCCCCTACCCTACAATGCAAAATAGTCTCATCATACCTTTCAAATCAGTCTTTTGGAAAAAATTATGATCATTGCTACCAATGGCTCCATACTCAACCTCTCCTCTATAGGGACCTCAATAGTGCATGCATTATCCACATCAATAATTGACATCACTATGACATCCTTAGGTCTCTTCATTGATTGACATGAACATTAAACTTAATTTCCTCAGTATTTAGGTGGAATCTCAGCTCCTCGCACCCCACATTAACTAAGCTCGGTCCATGGGAAAAAATGGTCACCTTAGAATGATGGGGACCTCAAAATACACCTAGAATTCTAGAATTACAAAGTCCACTAGGAAGATGAATTTTTCCACTCTTACCAGCACATCATCTAGGATCCTCAAGAGTCTCTTTGATCTATCTGCCATCAAGAGACGTATAGATGTAGGTGGGGGCTTCTAATCTAACTGTTTGAAAATGGTTAATAAAATCAACTAAATTCTAGCCCCTAGATCACACATAGACCTAACAAAATCATAAGCTCAAATGGTAGATGGAATTGTAAAGGCGCCCAAATCAATCTTTTTTTTTTTCTAAAAAAACCTGGTAGCAATAGCACTACAGTGGGGAAGGTCATTGAACTCAACTGTGATAGTCTGCTTCTTATTAACTACGTACTTTATGAACTTAGAGTAACCTAAAATTTTCTCAACTGTCTCTACTTGAAGAATATTCACAGATAGCTCCTTCAGCATAGGCAAATATTTTTGAAACTTGCTATCCCTTTTTCTTTAACCTCTGTGGAAATAGTGGGGGTGGACTAGGGATAATTGACTCTGAATCTCCAGAACCTCTAGTGATATCTACATTCTTTGATGAAATTATTGGTCCTTCGGCCTCGTCATCTTTGGCAGCATTAGTGGAATCTAGAGCTTTGCGATCATCATTGTCAATACCAACATCATCTGCAAGAATAGGGTTAAAAATCCCTTTATGACTCTTGTTGTTCACGACATGGCAGTGACCATCATTTTTAGTGTTCAGAATCATGTCGCTAGGAAGTGACCGAGAATTTCTCTTATTTGATCGAGGTTGAGTGTAAGTCTATGCTTATGTTTGTCATATCTTCATATATGTATCATATCCCAACCTCCGTGGCTTCAACTTATTGGAGGACTTTTGCCATCATTTTTTTCTAATTTCAAACTACACCTACTATTACCTGGGGATTCTCTGTACATAGGTGGCACATATGCTTCATGTCAATTGCACCTATAGTTATCCCTATTTTGCCAATTACCCTAGTCACAATTTATGGGTCGGTCATAATAATCATCATGATCATAGTTTCGACCTTTTTTTCAAAACGTTGTATGTCCTAAAACCCCATTAGCTGTTAAGAAACTTAACTCTATCATCAAAATCAAATTCTGGCTCATCATACCTGTTTGAGGCATTCAAGACTTTAAGTTTTTCGAAACCTACACCTAATAACAATTTCGTCAATAAGTCCATCTAGTCGATATGTAAGACATGTCCTGGTCACGCCTTTTCTTCTTTTCGCTTTTCTTCTGCAGTCATCTAAAAAAGAAACCCCGAGCAATCCCTGTATATGGTGTACTAAGTCCTGCTCTTTTTGGAAACTTGATCTTCTAAGACTATGACATCCTAGAATCTCCTAGCAATGTATGATCCACAATATGCTAGATCAATCACTAGTTTCATCACAAAATTGCAGGACCTGTAGAAGACCTCTTTCGAGTGCTCATCTGTGAGATTATTATTTGGACATTGTTTCAGCCTTTGCCAAAATCTCTCCAATGCCTCATGTAGTGCTTCTATAGGCAACTATTTTTGGGTCTCGATCTCATCTATGATTTTTAGTTTCCTTGATGATAGGAAGAACCTTTCCAAGAAATGTATCTTTCAACTCTCTCTAGGTACGAATGAAATCATAAGGTCGTTCATTCAGTCACTTTGTGCCTCCGCAATCAAAGACAACAAAATCAATCTCAAACACATAGCTAGATGAATGACACCAAGAATCACGAAGGATTGCCATGTAGCATAAAAGCTCATGAGATGCTTGTTCGCTTCATCACCTGCAACTATGCAAAATAATTCTTTCAAAGTGAAATTACATAGCATAGTGCTAGTGGTAATAAACATGGCACTTTGGGGCAATAAGGAAAGGACTATCTCCATCGTAGCCCCAAAACATTATCATGATCATGCACTACTACAGGTTGTTGAGGACTAGGCAGGCTAAGTGTCAATTGATGCTGAGGAGGTGGTGTTGGTGATACCACTTCCTCGTCATCTTATAGGTTACCAACATGGCCTCGTTATTTTCATTATTTTGGTTGCCCAATTCTCTCAACCAGTGTGTTCATGCTCTTGGCCATTCATTCTGCGGATTTACCTTATAAATTCAGGATTATATGGAATGAGTGATCTTTCCTTCTTCAGGTGTTTGGCATACAAAACCTTGTTCCCTACTAAAGCAAACAACACAAAATAAAAGTAAAATTGGGAAATAGAACTACAACTAAAAAGATAACAAATAGATGTACCTCAAAGCTATATTCCCCGATAATGGTGCCATTTTTGATAATGCTCAAATATACTTATCGTATTAAACATTTAAGATCATTAGCAATCTAATTACCCAACTAAGAGTTCGGGTCAATCTCATAAGGAATAGGTTGAAATAAGTCTATCAGCTATTACTATTCAACTAGAGTTAGTACTTCCTGAAAATAACAATGTATAAAGTAAACTAGAGGGTTTGTTTTAATGAGTAACAACAACCAGTGAACAAAACTAGCATGACAACTTGGTGTGTACAAAATGAGAATTAAGCTAGGATTGTGTTCCCCATGACCAATAACTTCTCAGGCGTTACACACTCTTGCTATTCCTTTATTTAATACATGCAAAATCTAGTGAGTTGAGCAACATCTAATTCACCTCACGGTCCTTCTTAGAAGCATTTCATACCTCTCCTCTCAGACTTAGAAAGTATGTCATGTGAACCCTCATATTAGATTTCTAGGAATTTCCCGCTTGCGCGTGAAGTAAATTAGACAAGTATTTATTCTCTCGAATCCTAGTTATGGTTATATTATCCTAATTACTACTTTCCTCTTGGACAAGTAAAATATACTAGCGAGTTCTCAATTTTTTAACTCATTAAGAAAATAGTGTAGATGAAGACAATCATAATACATACTATTTGATCATCAGAATATACCTTACTCATTATTTTGTCAAGGTTTCTATGACCCTAGTTGTGAGTATAGCTTAGCATAAATGATGAAAATAAACCACAAATATATGCAAAATTCATGGTAAAAATCACTTACAATGTAGGAGAGAAGAATGACGAATCTAAATCCTTGATTAAAAGATGAAAAATAGCAAATCATGATCAAGTTTTGCATTAGTTTATCATTTCTCATCATACGCGCTGTCCCAGGATGATGAATAATCATAAACATAACTTTAAATAACTTTTACGTGATAATGAAAAATAATCCTAATCAATGTAGTGAATTGTTGTAGACACAGTTTATAGAACACCTTCACAGTGCATGATGCATACAACGGCCTATGAAGGGTCCTATGGTGTTCTCATTGTGATCGTCAACCAATAGCTGCCAAGGAATCCCACCACAAGAGCACACTACGACATGTGGTGTGTTTTAATGTCGGTGGTGGGTCTTGTGAAGATCCCCTTTGCATCTAGTCAGTGGTCTTTGCCCTTCATGCACTTTATGGACCCGTTCACACTCCATGTTTGGTCCCATAGCCCATAAAGGGTCCCGTGGTCTTCCACTTTGTGTTTGGTTCCAAGCCCTTCTTTTACACGCATTCCACAGCCTGTAAAATAGTCCGTCGATGTTGAATTTGCACATTTATTTATTCCATAAGCCTCCAATAAAGTTCATGGCTCCCCACCACAACATGTGGTGCGCTTTAGGAGCCATGGTGGGTGTCGTCCAGAGATCCTTTACAGCTTCTCAATTCTGATTCTTCGAGATGTCCTCAAGTCTATACCTTACTTCTATTTCCTAGATAATAGCACAAAAACACATCATAAACACAAAACGAGCTTGGGATTTACAATTATTCAATGTTTTAGGCGCCAAAAATGCCATAACTTAATGACACATCAATGTGGACCATTTTTGTTAGCAATTCCTTTCCAAAAATTCAACACACAAAATTTTTACCTAGGTTGATGACCCGGACCTGGTCCACACTGGTATATTTTAATTGTTTTTATCATTTTTGGTCCAGTCTTAGCTAGGATGACTATGATGTGTTACAACATGCACCCCTATCTAGTAGCTTAGAGAAAATAGAATAAGCTTCATTTCACAATAAAATTTCCCATCAACATACATGACAGCATAAAATTGATATGACAAGCCCCATGACTACTTCTCTTAGACTCTCTAATCAGTCTTAGAGTCTTATCTGGAGGACTGCCTAGGTTGCCTTCTAATACAACAAAAAATGACAACGCAAGATACTATCAACTCACTATGGGAACTCTATCTTTGAGTTCTTGTTAGATCAATTCACTATGTGAACTCTATCCAAGATACTATGACCATAATAACCAATAACAATTGAATAGATCGTTGGACATAGGAATATGAAAAAAATTAATAAATATTAAATTTAAGGAAAATTGTTAAATGACGCTTGATAATTTTTTGTTGTAATGATGGTTGGTGTAAATATTGATTATAAATGGTACCTAGTGTTACTATTGTCGAAAGATGTTGGGTCATAATCATCTTCAATTATTTTAGGCCCTTTGGACATTGTTTCTCATCATATTATACTATTGTGAAAGTTATGATTACTATTTAGCCAGACGTTTTATGTGAAGATGGGAAAGCCTCTGTCCTGGTCTATAATTTTTAGATGGGAAAGTTTTTGATATTGTACAACCATTGTGGTTCTAGCTATAATTAATGTTACTTATATCGCAGAGAATTCCTAGCCTATTCCACATATTCTAGTTCACCACAATATGGGCATCAACCGTTTTGTTGAAGTATGTTATACCCCGTAAGTTAGAACCCGTAAGTCCTTAATTGGTTCGATTTGGTAAAGTTTGGGACCAAATGTAAATTTTGTTCTAAGTTTAATCCTTAAGATTAAATTATTGTGGGGTCATGTGTGTGGCTAATTCTAATTGGTCCACGTGTGGGAATTGTGCCTATATATATGGGAGTTTATCTCTTGTTCAAGAAGAACTTCCACACTTAGAAAAATTTTAGAGCAACAAGAGAGAGACCTCTGGGGTTGCTACAGTAACCTGAGAGAAAAAATCTTTTTTTTTTGTTTTTGATTATTTGATGCTTCAACCTTGGTATATTGAATCCCATAAGTGGCATAGAGGCGTTAGTTGGTCAAGGAAACGCTTGGTTCCACGGCTAGGAAGGCTTGGGTCTAGTAAGGAGCTTGAAAGGTATGTTAATTTCTAGCTTAATTCTTGTAAATTAAAGCTTGTGGGTGTGTTAAGGATGTGTTGAATTGAAGGTAAAACATGACAAAAGGGTTGGTTGTTAGTGTGAATTTCGAGTTTGGGATTGGAATTGAGGACAAGTTTGCATATGAATATATATTGTTTTATAGTCATGTGTTTATGTTTATTTGTCATGAAAAT
>JAOTQJ010107199.1:0-11247 GCA_025642045.1 Solanum sejunctum | reverse complement strand
CTTTAATTAACAAGAATTAAGCTAGAAATTAGCATACCTTTCAAACTCCTTACAAGACCCACATCCTCCTAGCCGTCGAACTAAGCTTTTCCTTGACCAACTAATGCCTCTACGCCACTTAGGGGATCCAATATAACAAGTTTGAAGCATCAAATAATCGAAAACTCAAAAAGAAATAATTTTTTTCTCCCTGAAGCTGGCCGAACTTACAGCTTATTCTCACAAGCTTTTCTCTAATTTTTCTAAGTATAAAACTCCCTCTGTTGTAGAAGATAAGCTCACAATGTTATACATATACTCAAGTCTACACATGGACCAATTAAAATTAAACACATACATGACCCCACAACACTTTTATTCTTAAGTATTAAACTTAGAACAAAATTAACTTTTGGTCCCAAACTTTACCAAATCGAACCAATTAAGGACTTATGGGTTCTAACTTACGGGGTCTAACAATGGGGAACACAAATTTTCAAGTCATTCCCTTAATTGAGTATTTTCCCAAATTTTAATTAGCGTTCATTTGAAGTTGTTCTTTAAATCACAACAAACCTCCCATCTAGAGATTGTAGTTATAGATACTAGGAATGATTAGTAGTGAAATCTTATAGTCAAGCCCTATATTCCCTATGGATTTGACCCTAACCTTGATTAGGTTAATTACTGATAGCGACCGCTTTCTTATTAGAATGTGTCCATCATCATTACCCATTTTGGTGCTCGGTACTCCTCCTAAGACTCAATGCTTATAAGACTCTTCCTCATCTAAATTTTAGCCTCATAGAGGCACTCATCAACTCAATCATTCTCATGGAGATTCTCATCAACTCACTAACTCAACTCTAAAGTCCTTTATTATTTTCAGTGACTTTAACTCATCTCAATCTAACTCAATTCTTATTAAGACTCAAGGACTTAGATCATCATTTTAGAAGAAGTTATTTAGACAGAACTCAAGAACTCAGTCATGAGGACTCATAGGATCATCAAGCTCAATTAACTAAACCTCATACTCACATCAAGATTACCATCAACATACTTAAGTCAAGGCTCTAGACTCCATCCTTAGGTTCATTTATGCATACTCTCACAACTTAACATAGAGTTTATATAATATCTCATGAAAAGTATTCAATTTAAGAAAACAAGTTTATGTTGATCATCAGCATACGAAAATACATGTAATATATATAATTTTCAAGACAATAATCAATAAAGTATTTCAAGAGACATGTATGGGGACTCATGGACTCATAACTCCTTTATTACCATTAATGGGGCATATGGGAGAATAATCCCATGCTTTAGGTTTAGCCTTACATACCTTGCGTGAAGATTTTGACAATTAATCCTCAAGAACTCTCCTCGAACTTATCAATTCCTTGCTCCTCTTCTCTTCTGTTTAGCCCTAGTCTTTTTCAAGAACTTAGAAAGGACTTAGAATGGGGTTTTAAACCCTTTTTATGCTCAAAATAACCCATTTTGATTGTGCTTTGAGTTTAGAAGGGGGAAGGTCTAAAATGCCCCTCACGAAATTAAGAAAACAAGTTCACCTCCGAACAAAGGGTTCCACAACGTGGACCCTGTCACTTTTGGGTATTTGTCACCAAATATTCTTTGAATGAGTTTTTCAATCCCGTAGAAAATTTTTAGAACAAACTTAAGTTTTGGTCCGCGGTAGGTGCGCGTGGCACACTTGTCACGTACCCTCATTGAAAATTATTTTCGCATCAAAAAATTATCTTTTGATCTGGTTGCTCTAAAAATCAACCAAGATAACTTTGCCATTCAATATTTCATGCTGATCACATATTCGGTCTCGAATTTGCAATCAGAGCAAGGAAAGACACGTTATATGCACATCTCTCCTCTAGAAGTATTTTGGTAATTTTATCAAGTGTTACAACATCTCTTCTTGAAATCATTCATCCTCGAATGATGACTAAAGGTGGATATCAAGGCACGAATAAACTCAAGACCCATCTTAATAATCACTCGACAACTCTAACTCTCGACTCCTCATCAACCTCAACAAACTATACTCAGACTCAATAATAGACACATCAACTGAAGGATAGAAATATCAATTTAGTCAAGGGTAAGAACTTTACCCTTAATATTCTTATCAGTAAGCACAAATAGATGCGGATATTTAGCTCTCGTCTCTTCCTCAGCTTCCCATTTGACTTTCTCAACGAATTGATTTCTCAACAAGACATTGACTAAGGTGATATCTTTGGTTCTCAACTTGCGAACCTGATAATCAAAGATTTTGACCCGAATCTCCTCAAAAGACAAGCTATTCTTTACTCCAATAATCTTAACAGGGATCTTCCAAGCAGTTCTTCAATACCGAGATGTGGAATACTGAATGAATTGCATCTAACTTGGAAGGTAACTCCAACTCATAAGAAACCTTTCCAATCCTTTTCACAATATAATAAGGACCAATATAGTGAGGAATCAATTTCCCCTTCTTCCCAAATATTGTGACACCCTTCATAGGTGACACTTTCAAGTACACCCAATCATTTATCTCAAACTCTAAGTCTCTTCTCCTCAAGGTGTAAGATTTCTGGTGACTTTGTGCAGTCTCAACCTCTCGTTAATAATCTTTACCTTCTCCATTGATTGATCCGATCTCAAACCACCCAATTGGTGATCTATATCTCCTCCTATACAAAGCTTTATAGGGAGCCATTTGAATGCTCGCATGATAACTATTGTTATATGAAAATTTGATTAATGGTAAGTGATCACCCTAATTTCCTTTGAAGTCAAGGATACAGACTCTTAACATATCTTTTAATATCTGAATTGTATGCTCTGCCTGACCATCTGTCTGTGGATGAAAGGTCATACTCAGATTAACTTTAGTACCCAATCTTTTCTAAAAAGATCTCCAAAATTGGGAGGTGAATTCAGCTCCTGTGTCCGAGATGATGGACAAGGGAACTCTACGCAACCTCATAATCTCACAGATGTACAACTTGGCATACTCCTCTATCGCGTTAGTTGTCTTAACTGCTAAGAAGTGAAATGACTTTGTTATGCTGTCCACAATCACCCATATCGAATCACGCTGCTTTTCAGAACAAGGTGGACCAGTAATGAAGTCCATGTTGATCATCTCCCATTTCTACTCAGGATTCTCAAAGTTCTTAGCCAATCACATTATATTTGATGCTCAACTTTGACTTATTGATGATTCAGGCACTTCTACACGAACTCAGCAATATCTCTCTTCATTCTACTCCACTAATAGATTTCACTCAAGTCGTGGTACATTTTTGTAGAGAAAGATGAATGGAATATCTAGAGCTATGGGCTTCAGCCATAATTCTATCTTGTATACCATCAATATTTTGAATGTGCAATCTACTCTGGTACCTGAACACTCTATCTCCACATTTAAAGAAGACCATCACTTTTTGTTTGTGGACAACCTCCTTCAATTGAAGTATGACAGGATCTCAGTCTTGCTTTTCTTTCATCTTTGTTACTAAAGACGAAGCAGACCCATTCTAAACATGAAATCCTCTTTCATCATCCCCCTCAAGTTGAACTCCCAACAGAGCCAATCGATGCACTTTTTTAGGTAGCTCCTTCTTTCCTACCTTAACATCGATTGTGCTACCAATTGACAACCTGCTAAGAGTGTTGCCAACAATATTAGCTTTACTTGGGTGGTAGAGAATGTTCATGTCATAATCCTTGAGCAACCCTAACCATTTCCTCTGTCACAGGTTGAGCTTTTTCTGACTGAAGACAAACTGCAAGCTCTTGTGGTCAATGAACACATCCATATGCACTCTATATAAGTAGTGACATCAGATTTTAAGTGCAAACACCACTGCTTCCAACTCAAGATTATGGGTTATCTAGAAGCATAGGCTATCACCTTCTCTCTCTTCACCAGCACATAACTCAATCCCACTCTTGACGCATCATAATATATTACAAAGTCCTCTATCCCATCAGACAATATTAGAATTGGTGCAGTAGTTAGTCTAGTCTTTAACTCTTAAAAACTACTCTCATATTCATCGGACCACTGAAATTTGATCTTCTTCTAAGTCAATTTGGTCAATGGTGTGGATAGGGAAGAAAATCTTTCAACAAATTTGTTGTAGTAGCCTGCCAGCCCCAAGAAACTTCTTATGTCACTGAGAGAGATCAGTCTAGGCTAGTTCATAACTGCTTCAATCTTTTGGGCATCTACTGGAATACCATCATTAGAAACAATGTGGCCAAAAAAAGTCACTAACTTAAACCCAAACTCACATTTAGAGAATTTTTCATATAACTCATAGTCCTTGAGGGTATGAAGGACAACTCTAAGGTGATTGGCATGCTCCTCCTCATCTCTCAAATACACTAAAATGTTGTCAATGAACACAATCATAAACTTGTCAAGATATTGTTTGAACATCTTATTCATCAAGTCCATGAAGGCTGCAAGTGCCTTCGTTAATCCAAAGGATATGACCAAGAACTAAAATAGCCATATCTAGTCCTAAAGTTTATTTTTTGGAATATAACATTTCCTCACTTTCAACTAATGGTAGCCAAATCTGAGATCTATCCTTCAGAACCAAGAGACACCCTGAAGTTGGTCAAACAGATCATCTATCCTTGGGAGAGGATATTTAATTTTTATTATGAGGTTGTTCAATTTTCTATAGTTGATACACATTCTGCGAGACCCATATTTCTTCCGGACGAATAGGGAAAAGGCACCCCAAGGAGAAACACTCAGCCTTATAAAGCCCTTCTCTAACAAATTTCTCAATTACTCTTTCATCTCTTTCAACTTAGCGGGGTCCATCATATAAGATGGATTGAGATAGGATGGGTATTGAGAAGAACATAAATTTCAAAATCAATCTCTCTATTAGGAGGGACTCCAGGCAGATCCTTAGGGAACACTTTAGGAAACTCATTCACAATCGGGACTGACTCAAGAGTAGGAGACTCAACATCATCAGACTTAACTCGTACTAGGTGATAGAACAACCTTTGGAAATCAATTTTCTAGCCCTAAGGTAGTAGATAAACTTTCTCTTAGGTGTAGCAAAATCATCCTTCCACTCTAGAACTAGTTCATTTGGGAATTGGAAGTTAAAGATTCGAGATCTACAATCAATGGAGGCATAATAGGTGTGAAGCCAGTCTATGCCAAGGATTACATCATAATCAATCATCTCTAACTTAACCAAATTAATAAGAGTATCATTATGATGAATGGACACTACATAAGCTTTATAGATTCTCTCAGCTCGAATAAACTCACCCACTGAAATAGCAACATCAAAGGGTTTACGAAAACTCTTAGGGGTTCTATTAAATCTATTGTCCATATAAGGAGTTATAAATCACAACATGGCACTAGGAATGATCAAAACATACAAAACAAAAGTAAAGACTTAAATCATACTCATCATAGTATTTGAGGAGTTCTCCTGATCTGGGCGACTATCTATGGCATACCAAATGGTTTATGACTCCGCTTGTGCCTGACGTAGTACCTTCCTGGGTTTCTCTAGCTGGCGAGCTAGTATAGAAGATTGAGTCAGCCCACTTCAGACACTCTCTCTGGAAGTAACCCACTTGGCCACTCCAGAACATGCATCACTCCCCTCATGACATTTACCCAAGTGTAATATGCCATACTTATCATATGATGGCTTATCTTATGAACCTTGAGCCACACTAGCCTGTGACTGAGATCCATGGGCTCCAATATTCTGAGACCTCTGATTGTTCCTGGTTCTGGGAGCAGCTGCACTAGCAGATGATAGTGTTGGCCCTAACTGGAATCTGTTACCATTCCCTCTCTTTCCAACCTCATGGTTGGATATCTTAACTCACTTACTTTTGAACTCTTCGTTGTTATTTGTCTCTTCTCATCAGCTTGCTACACATAAGTCATCAATCTCTCAATATCCATACCACTCATAAGCATCGCTCCCCTCCTATCTTTCTTTATCCCTCTATTCAGTCCATCAATATACATCCCCATTCTGCCCCTCATGCCAGCAACCATATCCGAAGCATATGAGATAGCTGAGTAAACTTTAGCCCATAATTTTACATAGTCATAGAGCCTTGTTTTAGTTTCAAGAACTCTCTTACCTTGGCTTCCTTTCATTCTCTTGGAAAGAAGTGCCTCAAGAAAGCTTCCTTGAACACTTCCCAAGTCAAAAATGGGGCTTTCTCTCCTCTACCCTTCTTCCATTGATCAAACTATAGCCTGGCCACACCCTTGAGCTGGTAGGCATCCAATTCAACTCTGTCAGCATCAATCACATGCATCACTTGGAACACTTTCTGTAGCTCCTCCACGTAGTTCTCAGGATCCTTAGTAGATCCAGACCTTGTGAACTTGCATTCATCCTTAAGAATATCCAGACTCTAGATGTTTCCTATGTATCCTATCTACCTGCTCCTTCTCTTGCAGCAAGTGTTGTGACAGCCTGGGCTAGAGTTTGTATAGCTTGGCGAAGCTCAGTATTGGAAATCTAAGCTTGTGGGAGCTGCCCAACAAGGACAAATGGATTCATGGGCTCCTCATGTCCTTGAGGCTCAGATGGGTTAACATTTTGCCTGGAAAGACGTCCTCTACCTTTGACGGCTCTTTTGGGAGTCATGATCACAACTTGGCAATATAGAGCACGAATTAGTTTTCATAGGGCATAACTATATCGGATGATTTAAAACATCAAAGAAGTGAGACAATTCTTAATGTATTATAGCCTCCCTATTATGGATGTAGAGCTCTTCACACCAATAATAAGGACTCTACTAGACACAGCTTCATAGACTCCCTAGGACTCTTAAACTTTATATTCTGATACCAAGTTTGTCACATCTCCAGGAGGGTACCCTAGACATGGTCGGCACTTAAAGACTATTGCTAGTTCTAAAGTGAACCACTTGGCCTCATCACATTCATTCATTCAATATATAAAATTCAAAAAAGTAAGCGAAAGACTAAAGATAAGAGTGAGCAATCTAAATATAATATAAATAAAATAGGCTAGTCTGAAAGTAGCTAGCCCAACATGTCTCAATATCAATACTCAACTGTAATCTATGAAACCTCTTTCACTATCAAGTGGTGCCAATGACAAACTTATGGCTACCTCAAAATAAAATAAAGCTAACTAAAAGTCTAACTCTAATAAGTAAGATGAAAATAAATGCAATGATCCTGTAAAGTAAAGAAGGTTCACGAACTCAGCTGAAATGCTCAGATAATCAATGATTCGCCTGTTGATGATCTCTAGTACCTGCCTCAATATCATAAAATGATGCGGTCTAAAAGAGGACATTAGTATGTAGAATGTATTGGTATGTAAATAGCTGAATGAAATAGAAAAGGGTAGAATAATATAGAAACAACATCAACTCAAAATAATACTCAATCAGAATATCAAATGTCTATCTAAACCAAGAATAAGGAGTAGACAAATTACCCATCAATCAATCAAACCTCATCAATCAACTCAAATCAAGTCAATGGAACTCAACTCAACTCAATGGGACTCAACTCAACTCAAACCAGAGTACTTAAGGTAGGAACTTTCTGGGAGTTTCTCTTATTTGACAACAATCACTTATATGCCAGTGATTGTATAACAATCCTGCTGATTTTGCCACAGTCATTCCGTACTTGCCAGGTAAGGAACGCCTATGATCCACAAGGGATCTACCTCTAAAGTCCTTTATTGCTTTTAGGGACTTTACCTCAAGAGGGGACCATGTGATGTAATGGTTCAATCCTCATCCTACTCTTGGCGACGTAGTTAATGAGTGCGAGTGAAACTCACCACTACCCATTTCGGTGCTCGATACTCCTCCTAAGACTCAATGCTCATAAGACTCTTCCTCATCTCAATTTTAGCCTCATAGAGGCACTCATAAACTCAATTAGTCTCATTGGAGATTCTCATCAACTCATTATTTCAACTATAAAGTCCTCTATTATTTCCAGGGACTTTAATTTATCTCAGTTTAACTCAATTTTCATTAAGAACTCAAGGAATTAATTCACCATTTTAGAAGAAGTTATTTAGATAAAATTCAAGAACTCGGTTATGACGACTTATAGAATCATCAAGCTAAATTAACTCAACCTCATACTTACATCAAGATTACCATCAACATACTCAAGTCAAGGCTCTATACTTCATCCCTAGGTTCATTCATGCATGCTCTCACAACTCAACATATAGGGCTTATACAATATCTTATGAAAAGTATTCAATTCAGAAAAATAAGTTTATGATGATCATCAGCATATGAAAATACATGTAATAGATATAATTTAAGAAAATAATCAAGAAAGTATTTTAAGAAACATGTATAGGGACTCATGGACTCACAACTCCTCTATTACCATCAATGGGACACATGGGAGAACAATCGCATACTTTAGGTTTAGCCATACATACCTGGCGTGAAGCTTTTGACAATCAATCCTTAAGAACTCTCCTCGAATTCTTCAATTCCTCACTCCTCTTCTCTTGTTTTTAGCCCTAGTCTTTTTCAAGAACTTAGAAACGACTTAGAATGGGGTTTAAAACACTTTTTAATGCTCAAAATTACTCATTTAGATCGTTTTTTGAGTTTAAAAGGGGTTGAAAAATGTCTAGAATGCCCCTTACAAAATTAAGAAAAAAAGTTCGCCTCGGAACAAGGGTCACTTTTGGGTATTTTTCATCAAAAACTCTCCAAATGAGTTTTTTAATCCCGTAGAAAATTTTTCGAACAAAATTAAGTGTTGATCCGCGGCAAGTGCGCATCGCACACCTATCGCACACCCTCACTGGAAATCATTTTCACATTAAAAAATTAACTTTTGATCCAGTTACTTTAAAAAACAATCAAGACCACTTCTCCACTCAATTTTTCATGTTGGTCATATATCCAGCCTCGGATTTGCCATCGGAGCAAGGAAAGACATATTATGCATACGTGTCTTCTCTAGGGGTATTTTGATCACTTTATTGGATGTTACAAATGTAATTAATTTGAGGATCATAAATAAGTTTTTAAAAATTTTATATACGTTCTACGCATTTTGAATTCCTACAAAATTTATGTAAATTTTATTAAACATCTAGAATTAAATGTGTAGCATCTTTTAGCGTCTCGATTATTACAAGTTAAAAGCTTTAGGTTTATCAGTTGCATCATTTTATTTGATAGATATTTCTACACGAACATGCTTAGATATTACATAGAATGCAGATCCTTACAATCTTTTATAATATCATGTATTATATTGTATCAAATAAATCGTCGATAAAATATTTTTTTGTATTAATTCACAATGAGATATAATTTACTGAAATCTCAGTATTTCATTATTTTTAGTTATCTGAACATCTCATAAGGTTTCATGAAGTGTTATGTCATAAGCTCTTCAAGGACGTATTTCCTCTTTATTAGGATCATTTGCTTCTTTTCCTCTTCAAGGATTATTGTAATTAGAATTGATTATCTATCATACTTCAGGCATATCCTAGACTCAATCCTTCGAGGACATCAAATAAGAGCATTTACAACTAAAAATATAAAAGTAATTTTAAATTATCAGATGCTTCTAGTATTTGACTTAATTATCTTTTAACTGAGAATCATACTAATGATAATTCACGATATGTTTGATAGTTGTTTATTCTCTCTCCCCTTCGTGTCAAAATATCTAACATGTATTCTGACTTTTTTTCCTGTGGATCCATGTATGTGCATATGGTAAATCTATAATCCTCCACCATCAGAATATGACAAAAAAAAATATTTGATATATGATCCTGAACTAATTTAGATGAAAATTAATCAAAAATTATTGGTCTATCGCATACAGATTTTATTGCGCGTAACATATTTTAATTTAGATCTATACAAAGTTTTGCTCTCATAAGAAGCAATTCAATTATTTATTTGAGGCATTTAACTTCAAACTTGCAACTTAAAATGTTAATCAATAATAACAAGATGAATTGTTTTGATTACATAATTCAAAATTTGTACTTATCATTCAATTACTTAACACAAAATAAATATACAAATATCAAATTGCAAGTCGATAATAAATAACATCGTTTTATAGATATATCTAGTTAGGATATCACATGACAGGTGAAATGAGCTCATATTCATCTTTGATACTTTCCAGCTATATTGTTTAACTTCATTCAAAAATAAAATTTGAATATTTATATGATTTTCCGATTTAATTATTTCTTACATTCTGTTAAATTGAATTTAGGAAATCTAATCTCAATATTAATTGGTCTAATCAACTTATCATAAAAATAAGCAACATATAGAATTTTTGAATAATCTTCTTGTTCTTCAATATATGGTGAATACTTAATATGCATATCTTCAAGATGGCAGAATTGTTCATGTCAACTTATAAACTTATTTCTACTAGTAAACTTTAGGTTTATTATGACTTTTATTTTTTTGTTTTAGTAAATTTTTTATTTACTATTATATGAATAAATTTTAGATTTACTGTTGCATGAGTAAAAATTGAAGCATTTACCATTTCAGAAGTACTTTTTAAATTTATTACTTGAGAGTAAATGAGTAAATTTTAAAGGTCATCTCTTCGTGAAAAAAAATTAAAATTCATTACTTTAGAAGTAAATTTCAAAGTTCTACTAAATCGGGAATATATTGTAAAATTTACTATTGTAAAGTCTTATTATTTCAAAAATAAGTTGAAAAGTATTTATTTTTTTCACGAGTAAATTTTAAATTTATTATTTTGGAAGTAAATTGTATATTTGTTAATTCAGGAAATAAATTAAACATCATATGATGTAGATATTTTTTCTCTAAAATATTTTTTTAAAGTGTATCAAGCTTTAAAATAATTATTGCTTTGTAGTTATGAATCATAACTGATCTATAATTAGTTAGATTCCCTCATAGCATGTTATTGCCTTTGTATTCAAACAATAATAGAAACAGTAAATAAAGAAATATTAAATAAATTAGAAATTAATCTGAGTCCACATAATACACTGTGTATCCTTAAAGAATTTAATTCCCTCTCTATAGTCATGGTGATAGATTATTTCCTTCAAAACAACAACAACAACAAAAACAACAACATACCCAGTAATATCCCACAAGTGGGGTCTGAGGAGGGGAGATTGTACGCAGACCTTACCGCTACTTCAGAGAAGTAGAGAGGCTGTTTCCTAAAACCCTCAACTCAAA
>JAOTQJ010107180.1:0-11247 GCA_025642045.1 Solanum sejunctum | reverse complement strand
ACTCCAACTTAGAATATACGCCCCAATTATAATTAAACCCAGCGAACTTACTAAATTTAAAAATACGTCATGTTCGATAACTTTCTAATTAAACGATTTACTTTAATTGAATTAGTTACGGTGTCTAACAAAATCTTCCCCAGTTGCAATTTTAATGTCATTCTTATTCTGACTTGTTGAGGAAAGTCTTCTTTCAAGGAATTTTGAGATCCTCTCAAAATTCTACCCAGTTTTTATTGTAAAGAAGAATGATAATCTTACATGGAATATGACCGAGTTGCTATGACACCTACATATCACACTGAAACAGGAATCAGGTCAAATATAGTTCCAAACCATAAAAGCGAATTGAGATTCTTTAGATAACGTGATCGAAGACGATGAAGACCACCTACGTATTCCACTTAGGAAATCAGGTCAAATGTAGTTCACATGAAGTGATAAGTCTGTAGAAATCTTCTTGAGATCGTATAAAACATGAATATTCTGCCAGAAGTATTTGAAAATCGTTTTGCTTTGATGAAGTCAAAAAATATAATTACCAACATAAATTAGTTTCTCTTCTGTAAAGAAAAGAAAAACTCAAAATGTGAAAGAGTTAGTCTGATAATCATAAAATTGATCAAAGCACCAAATAACATTTGGTCTGCCTAAATAGATTGATCCAAAATTCAAAGAATGAGGTGTTCTAAAAGAAAGACCAAATAGACAAAATTTGATCTTTTAATGGATTGAAATGAGTAAATTATGTGATGTTCACAAAATGACCTTTTGAGATGTTTAAATGAGAATAATGATGTCTGAAAATTTTGATTTTAAAATGATAGGGTATTTGGTAATTCCGACTTTTTGAGATAAAAAATTATTTTTTGAGGATAACATTGCCAACATGAATTTGAGTGATGACCCAATTGAAACATGAGTTATTTTAGGTACTTTTGATAATGAACTCAAAATATTTTAAAAAGACTCAAAAGTTGAGTTTATATGCCTAATATGTTCTAAGACTTTGGAATGGAATAATGGACCAACCATGTTCAAGGCAAAACATATGTATTTAAACACATAAGTCAAACAACACAAATAAGCAAAGTTATATAGCTTTTAACACAGAAACGAAGTATAATGCATCCTAATATACACTTGAACCTTTATGCCAAGGGTAGGTCTAACAATTTGAATGATGTATTATACCATTTGAAACGTTCCATTGCCCCAAAAATATTACGACTTTTATAAATAAATTGAATGGGGATACATAATAGGGAAAGGGGAATGAATAATCAGTCCCGTGCAAGGGCACAACTCTACACTAAGCCTTCGTTAAATCTTCTTCTTGAACTTCTTGACATTCCCGAATGTCTTCAGATGAAGCAGTACCTCGTCAAGATCCATTTTGACTAAGCCATTAAAATAAACCCAACCCCATGGGATAATAGTTCGTCAAATAATATATACAACCTTTAAATTTTAAACACATAAATATAATCATCCAATTGAGCTGGGGCCGCTTTGGACTCAAGGAGGTCTTTCTAATGGGCCCAACACACCTTACGTATTGGGTCGTCTTAGGTCAATGCTCCTACAAGATTTTGGTATCGCTCTATGATAGGTGGACTAAGAGTGGGTTTTGAATATAGACCGAAAATCTAGGCAGACAACCTGAGCTGGAAATCATGACAACCATTGGATGCATCACGAACTAATAAATTGACATTTTCTCCTAAAAAGGTTAATGTACTTAAAAGTCTGGTTATGGGTTCGCAAAATCATTCTTTTAGATACACAATATAATATTAAAAAAGGTCATGAAATATAATGACAATTAAATATCTGAATTTAAACAAAAAAAGCTCATATAAAATAATTAGATTATCAAATAGTTAGTCAAACAATTCAAATCTAATGGTTAGAACCTAATTAATTCCCAACAGAGTCGCAATTTTTGTTAATTGTGAAAAATAATTTTTTTAAAGAAAAATTCGATTTAAAACTTAATTAATTTAAGAAAAAACTATTTTTTAACAAAAAAGAAAATAGAGTCACCACTAAGTTTTTTTTAAAGAAATTAAGAAAACTTAAAATAATTTTAAGACCCTAACAGAAAAAGTCCTAAAATTTAAGAAAAATGGGTAAGGATTTTTATTACTATTTTAATAAGATATTAGCACTTAAAATAGCAGCTAACAAGCGGTTATCTGATGAGTTGAAAATTATTTGACTAACTTTTGAAAAGATCAATGTCTAAAATAAAACTTGAAAAAATCTAAGTAAAGAATTTTCACAAACATATTTAAAGTATTGAAAAGACTTAGAAATGCATTCTTCAAATTAAGAATCACAAAAATTAATTTTTAACTAACACAAATGGTTTGACTTTTGGGGACTTTAATTAGATTAAAACTAAATAAAAATATATTAGAGTTAGGATCAGACTATAACAAATAAATATAATAATCAAGTAATAGGGGAAGAATATAAATTACTTAGGCTTGGTAGACCCAAATTTCCTATACTAACTTCTAATAAATAATTGTGCCTGTTTGACCAATAAAATGTAGCCCAATGTTGTTGTTCCAAAACTTGGGCTTTGGTCCCTTTTCTCAACAAAGGTTTGCTGAGATAATGAGCTCTTAAGCTCTTTCTGGCGTTGTATATTAGAAAGGTATATACATTGTATATCAGTGTATATATCTTCTCTTCCACCTGTATTTCAAACATTTTAGCCACCTTGAACCATTCTTTCTGAAGGCTTAATTTTTTTCTATATATTTTTAATATCACGTCACTGAATACATGATGTATATCAGTGTATACGATGATGTTTCAGCCCCCAAAAATCGGTAACATATCTTCTTTATCACACAAAATGACCCGAGGCCAAGGCTAGATGCAAGGACGGAGTCCAGCATGGATTCGGATGGAGGAGTTCATGCACAAAAAATAAATAAAGGTGAATATCTTCAACATATAATATAAATGAGATTTGACAACTTAATTGGAAATATTCACTATTATATCATGACAAAACTCCACTTCAAAACCCCCTTTTTTTTGGAAATATCATGATGCAAAATCTAATTACGATGAAAAAATTGAAAAAAAGGGCATATGATGTTACCTTTTGGAGGGCAGCGAACTTGGGATGACGAATTAAAGAGGGAGCGCTCAACACCAGAACGAAACTCGCTTATGGGTTTCATATTTCAAAACGAGAAAATTTTGGCCTCAGGGGCCTTCAACTTGACTGGACTTTTCTTGAAAATTGGCTTACTGGAAAAAGAGACCTTGATGTATATTTTTTGAGATGAGGGACGACTCCTCTTAAAATTTTAATGTCTCTTCTTTTATCGGAACCGCTCCCCCTTTACAGTGAGCAAGAAAATGGGGATTTTATAGAGAACAATTTGAATTTTAAAATTGGAATGTTTGAGAGAGATGTTGAGTCTGTTTCAAAAATGGTTGCTGGAATTGGAGTCATTGGAGATGATTGTAGCAGCTTTTGCTGCAAAAATTAATTTTTCGGTCGTTGGTTGAAGAAGAAAAAAGAAGAATATCTGAGTGTTGTGCGTGAAGTCTGAGGAAGAGAAAAGAATAATAGAGAGACACGTGAGTCCCAAGTGAAGAAAAAGAAAGTCAAAAAAGAAAAAGTAAAAAGCAAAAGGAAAAGAAAAAACAAAAAACATGCGGGGTCAAGAAAAATACGGGGTTGAATTTAAATACACGATAAATTAAATTAGATCAATTAACGAGCTTTTTTAAAATTAACAAAGTGAAATAATTAACTCAATTATTATCTAGTAATTTTTTTAAAAAAATAATTCATAATTAAGCTAAAATGATTAAAAATCTTTTGGAATGACTTTCAAAAAATTATTTCAAATAGTTAAAATTGAATAAGCTCGATAATTATTTTATAATATGGAAGGTTTGGATCCCTACATGGTGATATTATGTAGGCATAGAGTATGCATTAGTATGTTTGAATGTACTAAGTATGTAGGATGTAATGCAACAAGAGATAGGCATCATAATCAAAATGCATAATAATAGGCAATAGACATAATATAACAATATGGCATATATGATCAATGCATAAGTAAACATGCTTAAATAACTCATGCTCATATAGGATATCATATGTGTAGAAGAGACCAAGCTAGATTTTCAAATGTACAAACCCTCATCCAGGTTAGTGATAATGCCGCCACATCACCATAGTGGAGAAGTACAAACCCTTTCCTAGGTTGATGAGTACAAACCCCTATCTAGGTTAGTGATGATGCCGCCTCATCACCAGGTGGAGAAGTACTAACCCTTCCCTAGGTTGATGAGTACAAACCCTCGTCGAGGTTATCCAGGTTCTTAGTCCCCCCAAATTGGGCTAGTTTAATGCAATACTTTATATAGAATTTATCATTTACATAAGCTCATTTCATCATCATATAGTCATTCATATCATATCTCATGCTTTGGACCTTCAACTCCTCAAGAAACCACATCTGGATATTTTATCAAACACTTAGAGGGTGTATAATGCTAGTATAAAATCATGGAATATAGAGATAAAATCATGCAAGAAAATCCATTGTAAAATCATCAATCAATACCTGCAACACCTTCAAGCAATATACATCAAAATCCCTTCTCAAGTCTTACAATAGACCAAAGATTTATAGCTCAAACTTAGCAAAACAGTCACAACTTTACATAGTTTTAACATATGTGCAGTGAATTTCACAATAAGCAAGACTCATTGGTAAATCAACTTTAAATCATGCAATTTGAGTAAAAGGAGGATTGGGTATCATGGGTGAAAGGAACTCATGAAAGAAACCTACATACCTTAGCTTCGCAGAAGCTCTTGAAGAAGACTTTAATGGAAACGTGAAGCTTGAATGAAATTCTTAAGATTGATCTTGTATTTTTGGACTTGAATCTTGAGAGAAATATTAGTCTAAGTGTTTGAGTAAGTATTGGAGAAAGTTTAGGATGATATGAGGTTGAAATAAGGCTAAGTATAGGTATTTTCAAGTATGGGAATCCGTAGTCCCAAGACTCGAAAGTCTTGGACTGAAATTAAAAAAATAGGACCAAAATACACCGATGCAGATTACTCACTGCAATATGCATTTCTGCACAAATGCGTTTTATGAAAACGGGCATAAATTCTTTATTTGAACTCGGAATGAGGTGAAACCAAGTGCATCGGAAGCTAATTCAAAGAACATTAATTTGGTAGGTCATGGGCTACCTAGTTCTTTGTGTGCTAAGAGACATGCCCCTTTAAAGTTAACCCTCCTAACTCGCGTTTGCGAGATTTTTGGATTTTGATACGATTGCTCTAAAATTCGGTTAGACCCATATCCCACTTAATTTTGCCCCCCTAACAAGAATATGAAGTTAGATTTTTAAAATAATGAATGAATTTTTAGACATATAGGAATCACGATTCCGGCTGCTTTTAAGGCATATTTTCGGGCACTTTTTGGGGTTATTTCAACTAGGTCACTAGCCTATTGGCTACATTTGGTTTGAGTTGGATACATCAATCCTGGAACATTAATTCTAGCCACAATGAGGGAGTGTGGTGTTGTGGCAGTGGTGGGGTCACCAAGATTAGTCTCTCTGCTGTGGAGCCTGGTCTTATTGGTGTGGTGCCTGATTTTCCATTTTTTTGGTTTTATGGTTAGGGAGGTGGCTTGATGGGGGGTTTAGGCCAACCATTTGAACCTTGTTATTAACAAAGGAGCTGGTGTAAGTGGTGCGACCACCATTGTCACTTTAACAGGGTCGACGTTATGATTGTTGTCATTAGAGCATAAAGCTTTATGGAGGTAAGAGGTTAGAGATTTTCTTTTGTTGTTTTTCCTCCTAAAGGATGATGAAGTGTTTTCCCCATCGGGTTCAACGCGGGTGGCCTCATTAATGCCATACTAAACTAGGGGCATTGGTGGTTGAATTTTTGCAGAGCCATTAAGGCCTTGCTTGATGACGTGCCTTTGGGGTAGGGTCACTAGAACATTTTTCAGCATTTCCTTTCTCCACACGCCTTCGTGGAGTGGGAGTTCTATGGGCCCTTGGTAGTCGACATTATGTGCGAGTGTGTTGGTCTTTAGCGTGACTTTGGGCCTATTTTGGGCTTGTAGATATCTTGTGGGCTGGTTCTTTTTCTTTTTAGGAAAGGTTACTATTTGCCATCCATCATTGACTATTGATGGTTCTTTTCGATGGGGTTCATCCGTGTTCTATCTATGTTCTGGCAATGTGGATTTTCTACATTTGGGGTGGTGTGGCCCAATCGTCCACAGCCAGTGCACAGTATCCCCCCATTTCATGATAACTTTCTGTCTGTGGGTTCCTATCTTGACCTCCATTTGCAGTGGGGCTTCGAGGGGCACCTGGATGCAGATTCGGGCATACCGTCCCCTTAGGGTAGCAGACATGCAAGTGTCGATCTTCGACAACATCCCTAGCCACTTCCCCACTTTCTCAAGGATCTCTCTATCATAAAATTAAGTGGGGAGTTAGGGAAGGCGAGCCCAAATTACTGTGGGGGTTAGTGTTGAGTTGTCGGGGACAAAGTTAGATTCCCATCTCTTAACGGAGAGGAAGTGCTCCGTTATGAACCAGGGACCTCCATGGAGGGCTTTTTGTAGATTTTTCATTCTGATGAACTTGATTATGTAGAAGTCTTTACCAAGGTCTATGAAGGTGATGGGTTATGTTGGTTTTTAAGCGTCCGTCAATTCGATTTTGAGGTAGGATTGGGAGAGTCTCTTACCAAACAATTTGACAATTACGGATAAGTTCCATGGTTGGTAGATCCTTTTCTTATCTTCCTCTATTAGGATGATAGAGTCTGGACCCACGGTCTCATCCGTTTCATCTATGGTAATTTCCAAATTTGGGGGTATCATTACTGTTGAGCTCTAACCTTTAGTTGATGAGAGCATCCTTGAAGGATATAAGGGTAGTGTCCGATGGACCTAGTTGTATTTCTGGCGGTTTGCCTGGCGTTGTTTCGATAGTGTGTTTGAAGTTGCCGGTGTTAGCTCATGTAACGCGGTTGGGTTTCACCATTTTTTCCCATTATTTTATATTATGCTAATGAAAGTACATGAATACTAGTTATAAATTATTATTTTTTTATTAAAAAAAAGATAAAACGTTACTCCTCATATACTATAGTGTAGGCTATTTATTTAATAACTTTACCCTTGATTTAACTTTTTCATTCATGTACCTGTGTAGAAAAAAATGTAAATTTGATATGTACATGCTATTATAACAATTAATTTAAGAATGAGAAATAAATAGAGATGATCCTTACATATTAATATGATAAATTGTTCTTCCTGCCTTTTCTCATGATACACATCTTGAGCTTTGCCCGCAAACAATTAAGAAAAAATCAAAAAATTAAGACAAAAAAAAAAACTTAGTAGATCATATTCTAAAAGAAGTTCGTAAAAGCGTCTAACATGGAATAGATTTATTTCCTATTATTTATTTTAATAAAATACCCTTCATGACCTTTCTTTTAAGGGAAAAAAAAGAATACTCCCTCAATTTTAATTTCTTCATCTAATTTTGATAAATAATTTTATTTGATTTTAATTAGATATAGATTTAAGAATAATAATAAAAAAATTCTCTAACTTTGACTTGACACAAAATTTTTTAAAAATAAAAAGTTGACATGAGATTTATGAAAGTACATAAGGGTTTTAAATCTTGCAATTTTAGACTAAAGATTTGCAGATTGTATTAAATTTTTTTTTAATTTTTTAGTATTAAATAGTTAATGTAAAAAAATAAAATTTAAAAGTTATCAAAAAGGAAAAAAAGAGATATCTTTTTTCAAACAATCTTTAAAAAAGAGTAAGAAAAACAAATGAGATAATAAATATTTTTTAAAAAAAATTAGGAGGAAACTTAAATTATTTATCCTAACAAAAGAAGATATTTAGTATAGTAGTTATGCATGAAAATATATTGATTTCATTTTATTTTCACACTTTAAATTTTTGTATATTATTATTAAGACATGGCTATAAACATTAAAATTCGTGTCAAAAAAATAATAATTAGGACAGAAAATTATTATGAACATTATAATTTCTATGAATTTTTTAATTCTTCTTTTTCAATATAAATTTGTTAATTCTTTAGCTTGATCTAGAATTTATGTTGAATTTGATATATTTTGATTTGAATTTAATTTGCCACTAACCGCCACAAATAAGTTCTCCTATAGACGAGTGAATTTGATCTTAATTGTTTTGATATTTAATTGGCCTCCATCATTTATCTACAAATGAATATTTGAATGCTTGTTACTGTTAGGAAATTTATAATTTTTAATCCACGAGTTTACAATTGAATTTGATCTTAATTGTTCTGATATTTAATTGGCCTGCATCGTTTATCTTCAAGTTTTTTAAATTTCTAAATGATTTTTGAATGCTTGTAACTTATCGAAAATTTATAATTTTTAATCAATGAGTTTCCTCTAATTTTTATTGTAATTACTTTTCTTAATTATGTCCTATTTATTGTTGTATGATGGAAGATCAATAGAAAATTATGCAAGTTTTACGTGGTTGAAATAATTTTTACGTAAGTATATTAAATGTTGAATCTTCTTTGACTTTTTGTGTATTATGATTTATATTTCAAACTTTCTTAATGAAAATTCTAACTTCTCCACTAATAGATGCTAGTATTGTTGACTACACGTAAAATTTGAGAAAGATGAAAATAATTTTTTAATATCTATTGCTTAACTTCATTGTAGACATTCATATGACGGTAAATTAATCACCAAAAACAAAGTAACAATATTTAAGTTAAATTATCAAATAAATTGAAAGTGAAGAATTGCTCAACAGTAGAAGTAGGTTTGTTGATGAGGAGAAGGATCAGTTGACTTGATGGGTGATAAAGAAAAGAAAAGAATAAGTTCTATCTTTTAGTTTGCGCCAAGGAATCTAAATGAAGCCAACATTGTCAAATCTTTACTACACTCTTTTTTTCCTAATCTTTGTTCTTCACTATTCTGACCCTGCCTGACCACAGTCAGCAATTCTCACGGGCACAATCACTCTTCTTCTTATCTTTTATTTTTTTAAACTTAATATTTTGTCCAAATGATTTTTTTAATTTGACATTGCATTTAAAAAAAAGAAATATCTTATAATTTGTAGTATAAAATAATTTTTAAATATTTATATTATTATAAAATCTTTTATCTCAAAATAAAAAATAAATTTTAAAATTAAATTATTTTTAATTATAATAAACTAATATTTCTTTATAAAACAAACAAAAAGACAGAGTGGATACAATATTTAACCCTTTTTGAAATCTTCAACTTTTTCTAGGTCACCTTTTCCTCGAATTCCTTTCCAATTCAGCCCCCACCCTATTATTTTTTCTTAGGCATATTGAAAGTGAAGAAAGAAAGATAGCACAAAACAACAACATGCAATTCCACTCTTCATTTAGTATTTGACTTTTACACTAACTCTTTTTAAGTCTCTCATGTCACTTAAATAAAGTTTTCATAGCCAAGAAACTTTTGCCGAAGTCCCATACCTACATAACCTCCCTTTTTGTTCTTACTTTCCGATCTTGAAGATATTTTTCCACTGCTTTCTTCAATAGGGAATATATTCTAGTTTCCAATAATAAAGCATCATTTTTATTCTTCTTGCTTTTAACTTTTTTATCTCCCATATATTCAGGTGATGAATGTGAATTGGAGAGGGGTAATAATTATAAACAACCAATTATGGATGGAATAGTTGAGTCATCGTCAAACGGTAGAAGATGAATTATTGCATTGAGGAGGCTAATGAAGCCAATATCAACCAAGACGAAAGATGATGATGAAGAAGAGTACAGCTCCACAACACCAACTTCAGAGGAATCAAGATGGTTCAACACATGTCCACTACCAGCTCCAAAGAAGACAAAATCTTCTTCAACATGTCATCACTTTAGGGAGTTTTTTAATCCTCCAGACTTGGAATCTGTCTTCATACGCCGACTTGAGACTTGAAACCTCTTATATATATAATTTATCCTTGTTAATTATTGAATTGTAGAGTTAATATCACTCAGCTATTAATTATTTTCACAGAAAGTCATTCAACTTTCAGTTTTAACATCAAAATCACTAAACTACGAATTCTTTTCACAGAAAATCACTCAGCTATCATTTTTAATTCAAAAGTCACTTGACTATCATTATTTTACTCTTAAAGTTACTCAATCTAAATAATTAATTTTTATCTCGAATCAATATTTTAAAAACTAAAAATATATTCATTTAAATCATTTAATGATCCACCCCACTTTAATCCAACCTGCTAACCCACTCCACCCGCTAAAATACTAGATGACCCAATAGTTAACTCTTTATTAATTATTCATCAAACTAATCTTTCTCTTCTCTCTGATGAAACACCTCTCTGTTTATTCCCACAGTTTCAAAGAAGAGGGGAAATAGAGAAGACCAAAAACGTCTTCATGCAATGAACAAGGTAATCAATGGAGTCAAAATTAATTAATTCCATTATTGGTCATTATTTACAAAAACACGTTTCTTCTTTTAACGAGAGAATATTCTATTTAGGGAAAGCGATCAAAATGGTCCCTGTATTATCAGAGAGAATAAAAAAATATTCTCCGTTTATACTTTGAATCATTTATGCTCTTATAGTTAGTATAATGGGTCAAAAATAGCCCAAATCTAATGACACTGAAGAAGAAAGTTCATTTGAGCCTTAGCGAGACCTAACAATCTTTTTGCTAAACGAATGGGCAATACCAATACTGACAAATTATTTAGCTATTTACAAAAAATAAGATATGATTAAGATATTTTTTCATCAATAAAATATAATAAAATAAAATCTTACATTTCCTTTTACATTAATCAAAAGGAAAAAAAAGGACAAGTGATTTTAAATTCCACCACATTAAGGTTCATTACAGTCAACTTTCAAGAACATTAAATTATTTAACATTTCTCATTGGATATGTCTATTTTATCCTCTCGTATCTTTTGGTGCATGTTATCAGTGTGATTTAAAAAGAAACATTTATTTTAGGAAAAATAAAAATAATGGGTAAATATATTTTATCAACATAACATATTTTTTTATATAAAGAGAACTCAATCACATATTTTAACTAATTATTAAATAATATATTATAATTATTAAAATTAAACTTTAT
>JAOTQJ010107169.1:0-11247 GCA_025642045.1 Solanum sejunctum | reverse complement strand
AATTCCTTAGCTGTCGTATGTAAAGATTCAGTATAAGCGGTTGTCGCGGTGTCCTATCGGCACCATTCACGGCCCCGAGGTTGGGTCGTGATAAAGATCTATATCTTCAAGGTGCAAAAGCAGGTTCATCCCGACATTGGGATCTCAAGTAAAGTTATAGGTATCATGAACAACTTCGTCAATGATATCTTTGAGAATCTTGCTTAGGAATCTTCCAAACTTGCTAGGTACAACAAGAATCCTACCATCATTTAAAGGGAGATTCAAAGTACCGTTCGTTTGGTTCTTCCTGGTGAGTTGGCTAAGCATGTTGTTTCTGAGGGTACCAAGGCTATTACCAAATTCACCAATTCTTGAATTTGGGGTTCTTTGCTATTTTCATCTGTTAGGGTTTATGAGATCAATTAGGTTTTATGATATTAGTTAGGGTTTCTTGACATAAAGAAAAAAAATTGGTTAGCTTTTGGCAATAGGTTGTTAAAGTTTCTACAATTGTAATAGTTTTCCCTGTGTTAGATTGTGAAAGTGATAAATGAAAACATGAATATTACTATTTTCAGTTCTTTCTCTTTTTTATTTCTTCCAAAAAAAGTATTTTCTTTTTTTCAAAAAAGAAAAACTTTTAATTTTGTCCCTTAATACATTATTATTTTTAAGAGGAAAAGAAATTATAGATTCTAATTAAATGCATATATGGTGGTAGATATGGTTTACAATGAATGTGGGAGTTTCATTTAATAAATTCAGACAGTTGAGTTATTTTGATTATTAAACCATCTTAATTAAGATATTATATATACAAATTTTAGGGGAGTGAGGTAATTTTGTCTTTGTTAAGTGTTAATTTACATAAAACATGGCATTATGTGGCTGATTTGTATGTATAATTAAAAGATATGATATAATTTTAAATGATTAACTTATTTATTTAATAAAAAATTTAAGAATATACGAAAAATAATTTTGACAAAATGAATTGAAAGTGACTGACAATAATACTTTATTCATGTTCAAGTGATTTTTTGAAATAAGACATAATTTGAGTGTTCAAATTTATGTAAAATGGGCACATAAAGTTGGTCTATGGAATTAATTTACTACTACAAATTTAAGAGACTCTCAACATATTTAACTTAATTGTTAAGGATATTTTGCATTGCATGCCATATTTGGTGTGGTTTGACTCGATTCAACAAGATCAAATGGTACAACAAAAGAATGATATGATCTAATATTGGTGTGCATAGAGAATTTCTAATAGGATTTGTTTGGCTTTGATTTAATATTGTATGAATCTAGGAAAAGTTGATTTTTGACGTCTACAAATGGGTTATTTTTGGTATTTCTACTATTAGAGAAGAGTAGCATGTGGTTGTCATGACTCAGACCTAGGTCTAGGAGTGACACGACAAATGGGAATTCAAGAGTCCCCAAACAAACCTCAAAGTACAAAAATTAGCATCGTCAGTTTGAAAGCGCATTCAAAAGTAAACACATACTTCTAAGGGAAAACAAAGTAGGACTAATGCTGTAGGGACATCTTAGAGAAAGGTATTAGCATGAATTCACATAGCACATAACACATAATGACTAAAGGGAGGGTAAGTGTGACTCACACTATGGGGGCATTCCGGGACTTAGGATCTTTCCATTATAACATATAATCAAACCTCAAGTCTCATCACTAAACCACATAATGATAGCTAAAAGATAACAAATCCATAACATATTTCCCAATCATAACACTCAACATATAATGTAAGGAGTTCTATAAAGTGTCCAACAATGCCTCTAACACAAGATAGGTCGAGGGACAAGGAATACCCCGAGCTCACCCTTAAAGTGAATATAATAAATAAAAGACAACATAGGTAGAGGATGGTGGATCATCCTTGGAAGATATATAGGACTTACTACTACAAGTAAACTTGACATCCGAGCTAAGCGTCGTACAGTGGATGATCAAAGTCCTCAGTCCCTACATGGTGAGATCATGTAGGTAAGAGTATGCGTTATTAGTATGTTTGAATGTACTAAGTATGCAGGATGCAATGCCTGTAACTTACCAAAACCTATATACAATGTTAGATGACAAGCTAAGGGTACATAATATAGAAAGAGATTTATAGCTAGGGATGTAATATAGAAAGATGCTATGAAAGTCATGATGCATGAAATGCAAATGATGCCCATATATATAGCAAGAATGTAACCATAACAGACATCTAAAACCTATACAAGCTATTACATGAAGTTTCCAGATGTTGACCCCCCATCGTGTGAGAGAAGATTACTTACCAAAGGTAATCTACACCACACCTTACAACTCAGTCATTCGTATATGGTGGCCACCTTCCTTTAGACCCAATTATTTTGGAAGGATTCCTTATCAAAGCATATCATATCATATCATATCATAAATGAATAGTCATCCCTTATGACCCCGTCATTTTGGTGATGACTCTCATTCCTATATTGGCACATAGTTAAAGGAAAGGGAGAGGACCCTTAAGGATAGCCCTGATGCCCCCAATCCATCTTACTAAGTCAAAATCCCATGAGAATACTTATACATATACATGTTTTTCAAAGAGGCAAGTCATTTCAAATCACTTAAATGCATAATTGGGCTTAAAGGCCAAATATCGTTCATAAATTTCATATATAGGCTCAAATACCAAATCATAGCTCATAACTATAACATTCATGCATAGGAATAGATCATTCATACATACAAAAAGGTGCAAGCACCTATAAAGCTTAAAAAGTCATAATCATAGACATGTATGTGATCACATCCTTGTGATAATCAATATCTTATCAAAATCATATAATAGAATATTTCCAATGTTCATGAATACATATGTCATGAATGATATGAGAATAACATGGGTAATTGATATTCAATCTAAAATCATCAATATAATACGAAATCCTAGTGAAACATTATCACATCCCGAAACACCCTCTATATGTGACTAGCACCTGCTCACACTATTTGTCGGGAGAACCAAATATTCATACATACCGAAATAATCTAAACACTAATAATATAGTATGTGCAACTCCAAAACTAGTCAATAATCATAAAAATATAGTTTAACTAGCAAACCAAAATTTGCATATCAATTTATGAAAGGAAAGGGTCACTTAACATAAATATCTCTAGCCCAAATCCCACAATAAGTTCATGGAGCATCTAATTAGAGTGATATGAATTTAACTGTTGAGTATTAAAGCCCTAAAAGTAGAAAAACATAAACTATAATAGATAGAGCTAAAGTAGTAGCCTCCACAAACAATGTGAAGGCTCACCTCAGCAACAGGGTCAATGGACACGGACTTGTCAGCCATAAGTCTCACCCTCTGCAATAGTATCTGCATTGACATGCAAGTAAGGAGTGAGCCATATATAAATATAACCTAGTAATATCCTCGACTCGCTACTTTAATACCCCTGTAACAAGACTTATAAAATACATGTGCACAATAGATATACATAAATAATATACACAGGCATATACTTCATAATAAGCTTAATATGTTAAAACAAATGTTCAAAAAGGGTTCATGTCTCAATTCAATCAACACTCAAATCCTACACTAAACGGCAACGAAGGAGATCAACCCATATCCCCAATAAGTCCATGGCAGCATGTACAATGCTCTTAGAATGTAGTAAGGTAGTGTATACTAAGCCCCTAACATATTACGATAGCATGGGTATGCCCTTAACATATTACGACAGCTAAGTATGCCCCTAATAACCACATCACAGCAATAAAGAAGCTTATTCAGCCTCACACCACATATTACTCAAGAAAATATTTTATATTCTTCTAAAAAATAGCATATCTATGGTTTGTCAAAGAAACTTCAACTCTGTCAAGCACATACTTATCCCAACAAATACACCAGATAGAGAAAAATATATTTTTTAAAGCATGTTTAAAAAGCATGCACTAAATCTTAAAGTCCCTCTTACCTTGTTAATGACAAGTTCCACCACCTTGCACGCGTGGAACACCCACTAAAACAACACCTACTTTCCTCAATCTATGATAAAAATATTTATTATCATTATAAGTTATGTTAACTAAATTTAAGTTTCAATATCCATAGTTTTCAAGTTTAACGTTAAACCCTTACACCCATTACCATAGACTATAAATTAAAAGTAAAGGTATTATTAATCTCATTCTTAAACTGAATTGGTGGAAATTCTATCAAATATGCTTTCAACTAAAAAGAGCACACAATAAATAAGAAAATACCTGCACATTATCACCCGAAATAGTGGTACATAGATCAATCGAATTCGGCGTACGAATTTACCAAATCACCTTGTGAGGGGTCTGTTTTCTTCAAAGAGAAAAGAATGAAAGAATAATTTTTTTGCTATCTCTGTTTTGTGCGCAGGTCAGAAGCAGAAAAATAATATGTTGCTTCTTTTCTTTCTTTATTTTTGTAAAATTCTTTTAATAAGATTTATTAATGGTTAAACTTACCAATTAACCCTTAAAAAATATAAGGATTATTATATTCTCCCCAACTTAAAATGACGTTCATCCTCGAACGAGTATAAAACCATACCTATAATGTCAAATAGGTGAGGATATATCTCTTGCATATCTGCCTTAGACTCCCAAGTAGCTTTTTTGGTTAGATGATTATGCCATAACACTTTCACTGAAACTATCTTCTTTGACCTCAATTGTCTCACTTGCCTATCAAGAATAGATATTGGACCTTCCTCTTACACTAAATCTTCATCAAGCTCTATATTTCTAGATTAATCTTATGGCTATCATCATGAACATATCGTCGAAGCATAGACACATGAAATATAGAATGTACAACAGATAATCTCGAATGTTAAGCAAAATGGTATGCCACCAATCTAATCTGATCTAAAATCTCATAAGGAACAATGTATCTAGGACTCAACTTACTTTCCGGCCAATTATCTTAACTCCCTTCATAGGAGAAACTTTCAAAAAGACCTTTTCTCCCTTCATGAACTCCACATCATGAAAATTCTTATCTGCATAAGATTTCTATCTACTGTGTGCTGTACAAAGCCATTCTCGTATACTGCAACTTTATCTAAGGCCTACTCAACCAAATCTGGATGTAGTAATTGGTGATTGACACTTCCGATCATGTAAATCCTCATATGGTGAAATCTGTATACTTGATTAGTAGCTATTATTATAAGCAAACTCTGCCAACGGCAACTGAACATCCTAATGTCCACCGAAATCAATTGTGCATGCCCTAAGCATATCCTCTAGGATCTAAATAACCTACTCAGGCTATCCGTCAGTTTGAGGATGAAAAGTTATACTCAACTCAACTTGTGATGCCTACAACCTCTGAAAAGACTTCAAAAACTTAGTAGTGAAATATGCACCTTGATCTGATATTATTGAAATAGGCACCCCATGGAGCCAAACTATCTCTCAAAGGTAAATGTATGCTAACTGCTTTGCAGTATAAGTAACCCAAACTGGTATGAAATGGGCAGACTTTGTAAGTCTATCCATAATAACCCAAACTGAGTCGTGCTTTTTGAAAGTATTTGACAGCCCAATAACAAAGTTCATCATAATCCTTTCCCACCTCCACTCCAGGATAATCAAGTTTTTCATTACTCCAGCAGATTTTTGATGCTCATATTTGACCTGTTGGCAATTCAAACAACAAGTCACATGCTTCAAAATATCAAACTTCATACCTTTTGACCAGTACAAACCACATAAGTTTATACATCTTTGAAGCACCTGGATAGATGGAGTATCGCGAGGTATGAGCCTATTCAAGTATTAGCCGCTTTACCTCACCCACCATGGGAATGTACAATCTAGCATGTTGATGCAAAATACCTGTGCCATCAATTAATAACTACTTTACGCCTCCACTCTGCACTCAATCTCGTAATCTAGTAAGTTGGGGATCGTCATATTGGTAAGCCTTAGGTTCTCCAACTAAAGATGATTTTACCACTATACCTGCAAGAAAGCTATCAGATAATGTATGATCAATTTGAACTCCTTAATTGTCTAAAGACTGAATATCCCTAGCCATAGGTCATTTTTCAACCACAATCCAAGCCAAGCTGCCCATAGACTTTCTACTCAAAGCATCTTCCACCACATTGGCCTTTCCAGGATGGTATAAGATAGTAAGATCATAATTTTTAAGTAGCTCTAACTATTGTCCTTACCTCAGATTTAGATCCCTTTGCTTGAATATATATTGTAAACTATTGTGATCAGTATAGAATTAACAGGACTTACCATAAAGGTAGTGACGCCATATCTTTAGAGCAAAAATAATGGCAGCCAACTCTAAGTTATGTGTCAGATAATTCTTCTTATGAATATTTAGCTGTCGAGAAACTTCTGCCACCACTTTACCATTCTGCATCAAGACGCCACCCAGTCCAACTCGTAACGCATCACAATGAATGTTGAAACCACCTTTTACTATAGGTAAGGTCAAAATATGAGTTTTAGTCAATGCAGTCTTTATTTTTTGGAAACTCTTTTTACATTCATCTGACCACTAAAAAATCACACTTTTCCAAGTTAAACGTGTCAATAGAGTGGCTATCTTTGAGAAACCCTCTACAAACCATTTGTAATATCTAGCTAGCCCCAAGAAACTGTGTATCTTTGTAGGAGTATTAGGTCATGTCCAATCTCGAACAACTTGTACCTTTCTTGGATCTACTTGAATCCCTTCTCGTGACACCAAATGTTCTAAAAGAAACAGTCCCCAACCAAAACTCATATTGTGAGAACTTAACATAAAGCTTTTGTTCTCTAAGTGTCTGCAATACAACTCTCAGATGATGTTCATGCTCAGCTTCATCTCGAGAGTAACCGAAATATTATCAATAAAAAAGATCACAAACTGGTCTAAGATTGGCTTAAGTACCCTGTTCATCGGGTCCATAAATGTTGCAGGTGCATTAGTCAATCCAAAAAAATCACCAAAAATTCAAAGTGCCCAAACCTGGTTCGTAAGGCTATCTCTGATATATCTCTGGTCTTTGTTCTCAATTGATGCTAACCTGATCTCAAATCAATTTTAGAAAAGTGAGTAGCACCCTATAACTGATCGAATAGATCATCAATACGAGGCAATAGATATTTATTCTTGATTGTTGCCTTATTTAACTGCCTGTAGTCGATACACATTCTCATCGTGCCATATTTCTTTTTAACAAATAATACTGGGGTGCCCCAAGGTGATACGTTAGGCTTGATGAAACCCTTATCAAGTAGCTCTTGGAGTTGGACCTTCAATTCTCTCAACTCAGCTGGAGCCATAGGATACAGAGGAATAGAGATAGGTTGAGTGCATGGCATTAAATCAACACTGAACTTAATTTCTCTCATTGGAGGTAACCCAGGTAAGTCTTCTGGAAACACATCAACAAATTCTCGCACAACTAGAACACTATCAATAGTAACATCCTCCCCTCGAGTATCATGGACAATAGCAATAAAACCAAAGCACCCATGATTTATCATTTAGCGTGCCTTTACATAAGATATTATCTTCCCCTGAGTTAAAGGAGTCATACCTTTCCATACTAAAGATGGTTCTCCAGGGAAATTAAAATGTACTAGCTTAGCAAACAGTCAACCAAAACATAACATGACGGTAATCAATCCATGCCCATAATTACATCAAAGTCAGATAGTGACAACTCTAATAAAGTAACTATTGTATCCTTACCCTCCACAAATATAAGATAACCTCTATATACTCTATCCATTGATAAAGTCTCCCTAACTAGAGTCATGACCATATATGGCACATTAAGAGTCTCAACTTGTTGTTCTAAAGATATGGCAAAAGACGAGAATACATACGAATATGTAAAATGAGGATCAATAAGAGCATATCCCTTATGAGAATTGATAGTAATAATACCTATGACTACAACATTCGATCCCTTGACATCCTGTCTAGCAAAAGCAAATAATCTCAGTGGTCCACCTTCTCCCTGAGCAACCTGTGTACCCTTTCGACCTTGTCCATGAGCACCCTATAGAGCAACCCTAGTTTCCTGAATCTGAGCTTGAGTATCTGCCACATTTCTCTATACCTGTGTAGCAGCTTAACTAGTACCAGGTTATCTCTTAGGATAAAATTTAGCAATATGACTTCTTTCACCACAAGTAAAGCAAGGACCATAAATACCAAAGCATCGACCACTGTAATTCTTACTATAACTAGAACACCTTTGATGTTGTCCGGACTGGAAAGAATATCACCCTTCTTCTGCATCTATTGTTGGCCTTGTCTAGCTGGATACCACTATTAGAATATTCCACCACTGAATCTGACTGAGTTGGCCTAGACTGCCCATGATGATATCCATTCTTACCTCAATATAAAGCACCACTGAATCCACCTGTATTACGTGTCTTTTTTCTTTCTCGCTTGATTTCTCCATCTCCCAATAGGACTCGCAATGAAGAGTAGTGTCAACTATATTTGAATATATACCATCTCACATATGTCATATCACGGAACCACAGTAATGGAACTCTAGTCCATCCACAAATCATCTCATGTTTCTCCCTTGGATCTGCTATAAAAAATGGGACATACCTAGACAATTCAGTGAACTTGGCCTCATTCTGTATAACTATCAAATTGCACTGACGTAGATCATGGAATTGATGTCTCGTCATCTTGTTTGGTCAATGGAATGAATATATCCTTAAACAATGCTGAAAACTCTAACTAGGTGATAGGTGGTGTCCCTCCTTCTTTAGCTCTCTACATAGAAGTCCACCATGCCTCTGGAAATCCTATGAACATAAAAATGGTAGATTCTACACCATGAGTCTCCTTCAACCCCAATGTAGTAAGTATCTTTCACAACAATCAAGGAACTTTTGAGGCTCAATAGAAGCTGGTATCGCATCAAACTCTGGTGGGTTAAGGTCCATGAAATTCTTATTATCTTTAGGTTTCCATGTAGTTGCAACTATATGAGCAACTTGTTGAGGGGCCAAATATGGTGCCTAAGTCGCATCAACATTCAATTGATCCTGTTCCTACGCTAGTGTAGTAGTCTGAGGAAATGGGGTTTCTCCCTGGTTAGGCACCAATGCTTCTAGAACATTCAACAACTCATCACAACATCTGCAGGTAAAGTGACAGTAGGTGTAGCCACTGGCATTGCCTGTGGGGCTTCTTGAGCAACTTGTTTCTGCACTTGCTCTGGGGCAACAGCTCGGGTCTGTCCCTCATTCGTAACTCCGGATTGAGGAGCATCAGATGCCATAGTCTGAGTTCTAGTAGGATGAGACCTACCCTGACTGCTACTAGAGGTAATACCGTGTCCCCCACCATATCCAATAGTTGTATTAGATCGAACAGCAGAGGAAGAGCCACATGTCTTAGCCATCTACGAAAAATATTTAAAAGCTAAACTTAATTCAACGTAACACATGAATAAGGAATAAAAAATGAGAATATATCCAAAATTTTTAGTAGCCTCATGGTCATAAGTATGGGCGTCTACATACCCATGAACAAGACTCTACCAAACACTACTCTATGATCTGGGACTTAAAACTTAGGCTCTGATACCAACTTTGTCACATCCCAAAATACCCTCTTGACGTGACTGGCACCCGCTCACAATATTTGTCGCGAGAACCAAATATTCATACACACCAAACTATCTAAACACTAATAATATATTATGTACAACTCCAAAACTGGTTAATACACATAACAATAGAGTTTAACTAGCAAACCAAAATTTGCATATCAATTTATGAAAAGAAAAGGTCAGTTAACAAAAATATCTCTAGCCCAAATCCCATAATAAAATCATAGAGCATCTAATAGAGTGATATGAGTTTAACTATCGGGCATACAAAACCCAAAAAGAAGAAAACCATAAACTATAATAGATAGAGCTGAAGTAGTAGCTTCCACGAATAATGTGAAGGCTCACCTCAGCAACAGGGTCCACAGACACAAACTCGTGAGCCACAAGTCTTACCCTCTGCAATAGTATCTACAATAACATGCAAGTAAGGAGTGTGCTATATATAAATATAACCTAGTAAGATCCTCGACTCGCTACTTTAATACCCCTGGAATAAGAGTTATAAAATATATGTGCACAACGGATATACATAAATAATATACACAAGAAAATACTTCATAATAAACTCAATCAGTTCAAATAAATGTTTAAAAAGGGTCACTACATGTCTTATGAAATCCATACTCAAAACCTGTCATAAACGGTAGCGAAGGAGATCAACCCATTACCCTAACAAGTTTAAGGTAGCATGTATAATGCTCTTAGAATGTACTACGACAGCGTGTACTAAGCCCCTAACATATTACGACAGCTTGGGTATGCCCTTAACATATTAGGGCAGCTAAGCATGCCCTTAGTAACCACCTCACAATAATAAAGAAGGGTATTCAGCATCACACCACATATTACTCATGAAAATATTCTATAGTCTTCTCAAAATTAGCATATCTAGGGTTTATTAAAGAAAATCAACTCTTTCAAGCACATGCTTGTGCCAACACATACACCAGATAGAGAAAATATATTTTTCAAAGCATACTTGAAAAGCAAGCACTAAAGCTTAAAGTCTCACTTACCTTGCTAATGACAAGTTCCACCATCTTGCACGCGTAGAACACCCACTAAAATAGCCCCTACTTTCCGCAATGTCACGACCCAACCTCGGGGCCATGATTAGTGCCGGTTGGGCACCCAGACATACATTAAACTGGATTTCCATTCACAATAACTAAGGAATTTATCAAAATTTTGGCAGATTTTCCTCTAATTTACCGACTAGCCTCACCTACAAACAGCGAACCCAGCAATAACAAACATTACTATATAAATATATGTACATATGCAGGCCGACAAGGTCACCGCTGCGGCAGAACTGCCCAGCAAACATATTACACAAACGATGTCACACCAACACAGTTCCCACAACCACTTGTATCCACAGACCTCTAGACACACAAACAGGATCATAAGATGGTACAGAGTCCCATCATAGCCTTGAATATATACCAAATGCAAAGTATAGGAAATAAGAAAACATGTATATACCAACAGACTGCTCCTAAGGCAAGGGAGCACTTCAACGGTAGGAGAGGATCCTAAGAAGATGGCCCTCTAACCTGTTCGTCTATACCTGCGAGCATGAACGCAGCCCCCGAAAG
>JAOTQJ010107158.1:0-11247 GCA_025642045.1 Solanum sejunctum | reverse complement strand
TCTAAGTATAAAAGTACAATATCAAAACTTTGATCATTTGTACGAAAAGTTATACGATCAGTGCACCTTTGAATAGACCATGAATCGCCTGTGAAAATGTCCTTAGTCTGAATAGTTGACTAAGTCTCTGAAGATCCTACTATGGACCCTTGTACGGTTCGTGGTCATGTGCATGGGCCGTGGAGCCCTTTCAGGGGTCCCATGGACTCTTTTTAATGCTCGTTTCATTATTGTCTTTCTTGTAATTTTGGTGATTTTTAAGGGTCGTTTGTGACTTTTTAACCTATCCTAAACCCCTAAAAAGAGATATACTTCTTTATTCCTATTCAAATTTATTCATTACAATTAGAATATTCAAACACTCTCTTCTAAGAACTCCTCTTAAGTTTGCTGTCAGATATTCAACTTGGAGCTCAAGGAATGTCTTTTCTCTAATAAATTTCTTCTTAATTCTTCTAGATGTCTAACATATGTGGGATTGATTCATGATTCCTTTCAATCATGAAGACCCCAAAGATTTCTTACTTCTAATTTATGAATTTTGAGCTTACTTAGAATATGAGTCTTTTAAATTAATGTTGATTTTATTCAATTGAGGTATGTGTTGTATTTAATTGATGCTTCTAAAGTGATGTAAGCCCTAAATATGTTGAATTTCATTGATATTATGGATGTTTGAATATGCATGTCCCTTTAAATATTTAATCTATGTATAAAGAATTCCTAATATGCTTTAATTATGGATTTCTTCATGGGTTTACTTTGATTTTACCTTATAATGTTGGTTTAAATATGAATATCTATTTCTCCTGCTATTCTCTCATTATTGAACATCGGGATTCTAAGTAGTAGCTTTCTTGGTATCATATATCGGTTAAGGTCCCTTCCCATATATGTATGAAATATTATGTGACATGATGATTCCTCATGTATACTTTGATTATGGTATTAGCATACATGGCGTATTGAAGTTATATCTGATGATTTATGATTATGCATATTGTTTAATTATGGCTTATATTCTTTATTGTATTGCACCCCACATACTTAGTACATTCTATGTAGTGATGATGTTCACGCTACAATAAGAAAGCAGTTGTTCTCAGCAATTATCCTAATCGAAGTTAGGGTCGAATCCATATATACAAGGCTTGACTATAAGACTTCATTACTAATCATTTATAGTATTTATGACTACAATCTCTAAATAGGGGGGCTTTGCGATTCAAAAACAAAATAAAATAAACACTAACTATAATACAAGAAAACACTAAGTTCTGGGGATAACTTAGGAATTATGTTCCCCGTAGTTGGTCGACTTGATGACCCTAGATGACATAACTACAATTGGTAATTTGCATACCGGATGGTAACTTAGGTACTTCCAGACCTCTTGTGAAGGTGAAGGTTGAATTTCACCATGGCACTTGATCGGCCACCATGGCGTGCCAACTAACCATTATCAATATCCTAGTCAACCTCCCCTTGGTCAGGTTTGGTTGATTAGACGAGAACACATTAATCGAATTTTGTCATCTACTTCCCTTTTCCTATTCATCACTACCTTAGTCGAGATCATGATAGTAGGCGGGGTTTGATATTGGCCACCACCAAACAACAATGAAAATGAAGGAAAATAGATAATACATGCAAAAACCAATCATAGAAATGCAAGAAACCTAGGTTATTTAAAGTCAACTACCTACGGTTCCCACACCCCCAAGTTGTGGGTGCTTAGCTACTCATGGCTAAAGCAAAACACATAAAAATGCACATGATAAATATAGTTGAGAGTTTTATCAATAACAATGAAGAGAATGGGCACCACAAGTTGGAAACCTACAAGCTTGTTTGATCAACAATGAGTACAAGGTAAGATTTGCAATCCCCAAAATGGGTTTTCCAATAGAGAACAATGATCTCATGTTGTGTTTTTCATTATATGCGTGTTCTTGTGCATTATCTCATATTGGTCCTGAGCCATATTTCTTGTGCATGTTTAAGGTTGCTTGTGTATCCTTTATTCTATATATCCTTATATGTTATGTTTAATAATAATAACATTACAATTTCATCCATGCATTGTATCTCACATACATAGTAGATTCAAACATATTAACACAAATTTTGCCTGCATGATTAACCATGTAGTGATAGACACTCCTCCATCGACTCGAGGCTAGTTTTCAGCATCCAAGACTAGTAGCTTTATTATGGCGAGCCCTTAGTTTGAGACTACTCCACTTTTTCCTCTATTTGTATCCTTGCTTCGTTTAAGACAATGTATTTGTGGCCCTTTTGAGTCTTTTACTTTCTATGTTGCTTTTTATCGATTCTTTTTTATTTGATGGAGATCGACTGAGAACAACACACATAACCTCCGTTAATAATGAAGCACCCCATCTCCCCCTTGTGAGAAACCTCTATCTTTCCTTCCTTTACCAATGCCTTTAATTCAATCAAGGAGGGATCAAGATCTTATTTAGACTTAACATCCTCAATCAATGATGATTCAGAACCACTTACCACCATGACACCACCGTTATCAACCTCACTCAACTTTACCCCTAATCTAGACAACCTTCTTTCACTAGTTCCTTCTTCCAATCATCTCCAAGTTGTGACACACTTCCTAGGACATTCTACTAAGTGCATCGACTATAATGTTAGCCTTACCTGGGTGATACTTCACACTTATATCATAATATTTGAAAGTTCTAACCATATCCTTTGTCTTAGATTGAGAGCACTTTGTGTAAATACATGTTGACGACTTTTATGGTTGGTGAACACATCAACATGGACCCCATACAAATACAACAACTGCTAGTTCAAGCTAATATGTTGGATAGTTGTTTTCATACACCTTTAGTTTCCTTTAAGCATAAACAACCACCTTACTATTTTGTATCAACATACAACCCAAGCCAATTCTTGGGGCACCACAATATATAACAAATCAATCGGTACCTCTGACAATGTTAAAATTAGAGTCAAAGTCAACTTATCTTTTAAAATTTGGAAGCTTTTCTTACACTTATCCATCCAGACAAACTTCACTTTCTTTTGAGTCAACTTGGTCAATGGAGATGAAATGGAGGAGAACCCTTTAAGAAATTTTCTATAATATGTCGCTAGGCTTAAGAAGCTTCGAATATCCGTTGGAGTCAGTGGCCTCAACCAATTTCTCATCACTTCCATCTTCTTAGGGTCAACTTTTATCCTATCATTGGACATGATATTCTCGAGATATGCAACCTCTTTCAACGAAAAATTACATTTATGAAACTTGGAGTACTAATTATCATCCCTTAAGGTTTTCAAGACCATCCTCAAATGCTCTTTGTAATCTTCCTTATCCTGTGAATAAACCAAAATATTATCAATGAATACCATCGGAAACTTATCAAGGTAGGGCTTAAACACACTATTCATAAGGTCAATAAAGATAGCCAATGCATTGATTAACCCAAAAGACATCATGACAAATTCAAAGTGTTCATACCTTTTCTAGAATGCTATTTTGGGAATAACACATTCCCTCACCCTCAACTGATGATAGTCGGACCTCAAATCAATTTTGGAGAAGTGCTTAGCACCTTGCAATTGATAAAATAGGCCATTGATTATTGGGAGTGGATACTTGTTTTGATAGTAACTTTGTTGAGTTGGTGATAGTCTATACACATCTGGAATGAACCATCCTTCTTCCTTACAAATAATACCAAAGCACCCCATAAGGACATACTAGGTCTAGTAAATCCCTTCTCACGAAAGTCCTTGAATTAGTCCTTTAGTTCCTTCAAATCTAACGGGGCCATTCTATAAGGAGGGATTGATATAGGTTGGATGTCGGGTAAAAGATCTATGCCAAAATCTATCTTACTTTTGGGAGGGATACTGGGAAACTCTTTAGGAAACATATCAGGAAACTCATTGACTATAGGAAATGACTTAAGAGATGGACTTTTGAAGGTGACATCTTTAACCCTTGCCAGAAAATAGATACACCCCTTAGAAATTATTTTTTTAGCATTGAGATAGGAAATAAATCGACCTTTACATGAAGAACTATCACCCTTCAACTCAAGAGTAGGCTCATTTGGAAATTGAAACTTACTAATATGGGTTTGATAATCTATGGAAGCAAAAGAAGCATGAAACCAATCCATCCCAAGTATAACATCAAGATCTACCATAGAAAGCTCTATCAAAATCACAAGGAATAACTTTATGCATGATGGACATGGGACAATCTCTATAGACTTTTTGTGCAAGAATGGACCCAACAATAGGAGTGCAAACTTTAAAAGACTCAACAAGGGTTTTGGGACATGAATGAGATCTATTATCAAGAAGTGGTGTGAGAAAAGAAAATTTTTCCCTGGATCTAAAAGTGAATAAGCATCAAAATCACAAACTTTTAATGTATCGATATGTTACATTCGGGGCTTCTTCCACCTCTTGACTACCATGAAGTGCATAGAACATAATGGCTTTTGAGTATCCTTCTGATTGTCCATCGTATCCTTGAGGCATTGCATTTCCACCCCTACAATCCCTTGTAAGATGGACAGACTTACTAAAATGCCCTAAAAACGCCTAAAAATGTGCTTTGAAAATGTCCGTAATCGTAATTTCCATATATCTCAAAATTCATGCGTGATATCAAAAATTAAACTCATATTCCTGATCAGGGGGCAAAATTGTGTGGGAAATGTGTATAACCTCGATTTTAAAGGACCCATAGTGAAAAATAATTTTTGCTAAATTATTAATTCCTGAGAGGGTTCGTGCCATGGACGCGACGCGCCAGGGGCGTGGAGATGTACATTTTCCTCCTTTGCATTTGGTCTACATTGCAAACCAGACATGAATCAGTGTAAAAGTATCCTTGTTTTTCTATTTTGGTCCAAGGGTATTGGTGTCATAATCCAATGCCTCTTTATGTGTAAAAACACCTATACTTAGCCATTTTTTAACTTTATATCACTCAAGACCCTCTCAAAATCCTCTCTAACACTCAACCAAATATTTCATCCAAATTTAAGTCTCTCAAGCTTAATTCTGGATCTTTAGAACTCCATTCAAGCTTCAAGTCTCTTTCAAGTCTACATCAAGAAATCACCAAATTTGGGTATGTGGGTTTCAACCATTCGATCCTTTCACCCATGGTCCCAATCTTCCTATCTTATGAAAATTGCATGTGTTCAAGTTATATTATCTATGAGTATCTTTTATTATGGATTATAAGAATAAAATATGTTGGGGTTTTATGAAATGATGATTAAATATGCATGTCTGTTTATCTCAAACTTATACTATGAGTTGGTTTGTCTATTTAGACTATGCATATTTTGAGCTATGAAACTATGATCTATTATGATATTTGATGATGTATTTCAAGGTATTGATATGAGGTTTTCACTATGTGTTGGTGGGTTAGTTTTGTCACGCCCAAGGTCCTATTAAGGCTAACTGGCACTCATTGCTGATAAGGCTCGGGAGAACCAACCTATACCTATGCTCCTTCTATACATATTATAAGGGCTTTCCACATTCAACATACTTTTAAGAAGGTGTACAATAATAATAAGCCAAAAGTAAATGTATATGACTAGGCAGTTGTAGCCATGATGTCTAAAGTATGAGATACGATCGTACTTTACTTTACATTGTCTCCAAAGCCTTTAGATAAGGAAGAGTATTTGATAAAGCTCAGGATAGGCCTTACCTCAACTAACTATACAATACAAAAATATAATATCTATATATAGATACAAAGCCCCAGAGAAACCTGGAGCTCAGTAATAGCAACTGGATAGCCTATACTCCTACTTGGGAGATCTACTAGCACCTATACCTGCGATATGAAATGCAGGTCCCTCGTAAGGAATGTCAGTACGAGATAATACACTGAAAATGTAAGAAAAGACATATTATATATGAAGTTACAACTCAAACAAAATCATGCGCTAGTGTAAGGATAAGCGACCACCTTTAATAATACTGTGGAATCATGTACTTTATGTTCTTTTTATTACTTTACCTTTGCTATATAATTTGTGCACAATATTTAATATAACTGACCAGCTGATTAATGGCAAATCTATATCAAGATCGACCTATGGTAGGCTTTTTCTTTCACCCCTAGGGCTGCTACTCATAATGGGATCGACTCTTGCTAGGTGATTCTTCCACCCCTCGAGTTACCACCCATCAATAAGCAATATATTGAGATGATTCTTTTGGTGGTTATAATATTTATGCTGTAGGACAGTAGATATAGCATGTGAAATGTAAATAATCATAAAAGATAATACCATAATGAAAGGAGTAGGTAACACAAGTAAAGAAATGCGTAGGAGATGAAACAAGAAATGAAGTTTGTTTAGCAGAAAGAACTCATTTATCTTGGTATTCAAGTATGTATGCAGATTTACAAATAATTATATATCGAAGCATATGTATATGTGAAATAGTGGAGATACAATTAATAGTTGTGGAGTTGTAAGGTGCCTTTATGTGCTAAAGAAGAATCTAGATTTCATGCAAATGTAATACGAAATCGAGTAGCCTTTCATATCTCTTTTTATGACCTCAATATTACCTTGAAATAACCTTCCTTTCCTCTAAATATTTGTCTACAATAGAGTAGGCAACAAGACTTGTATTAGCAGCTATGAAACAATCCTTCGCAGTGCAATCTCATAAATAAATAACACCCGGGCAACAAGCTTGTAATTAGCGACCCAGAGACATTCTTTCAAACTTTCCACTTGTAATTGCATTTTCTAATACTCATTCCTATATACATGTTATATCCATATTGTTTTATCCCCTTAACAGTTGTACAAAAGCTCATGAAGTATAAGACATAACAATTCTACATAACACACAAGTCGGCAACATTGCATTACATATTCTCGCTACATTTAGATGTCAATAATCCCAAACCTGTTTAACATTCAACCAAACTATAGGCAATATTTTTACACATAATACCAATCTTACAAATTCCACAAATAGTCCCAAAGTTGCTGGAGGTCATGAAACAATAATTTCCGATCATCAGCCCAAAAGTTTCTTCTAAAAGTACAATTAAGATATCCTACAATGAGTCATTTTTGCAGATTGTAATAGTGTTGAAGCAATCTAGTTAGATAGCTACCAAATAAAACCTTGTTAGAAACATAAGTTTTTCTTCATAATCCATCCAAGCAATAAGAGAAACGCCTCTTAATTTACAATAAAAGTGCACAAGAATCCTTAGGACACATGCTGTCCTAATTTCTAGCACATGTATAATTAGTTTATTTCTCTTGTTTTTCATAAACAAACCACACTAAATGCACAAGTAGCTTTACTTACCTTTAACCTCAAGGTTTATATCTACTTTAGGAACCCTTGTAAGGTTGTGAGGTCTACTTTGTATAAGTTGAAAGAGAGCACAAAGTAACCTAGAAATGCAGATTTTTTGTCTAAGTTAAAATGGCTTAAGGGAGCTGTTTTAAATCCTTTTTAAAGGGGGATTTTAGCCAACTTACTAATGAATTTTTAGCCTTACTTTATTAAGCTTGTGATACAGCCTCTTCGCCCTTTTACTTGGGCCTTAATGGGTCGCAAATTGATGGGCCTTGGCTGCCTATTTTTCTCCTTTCCCCTAACTTTGTTTGGGCCCAAATCATTAAGTAAGTTATGATGTACTTGAGACCTTTTTCTATTCTTCTTAGTCTGTAAATATTGTCCATTTATGATTCTAAACTATGGGCTCAAGTCACCCCCTTAGCCCGAACTTTATTCATTATCGCACTTGGACAAATTTGATGTCGAGCCTCATCTCAATCTAGCTAGCAAATTTAAGCTAAGCAAGTAGGTGACTCACCTGCTAGCTTCCTAAGTCCTGCAAGCACCTCACTTCTTTCACTTTGTTTAAGGCTGTGATCTCCTCAATTTGACTTAAAACTTATATACACTTACGCGTCTTAAACGTTTGACGTACACATTGCTCTCTAATTTGAGATTCAAGCACTTTTAAAAATTGGCGGTAATTTGACCAAGCCATATCATTTTTTATTTGCATAAAACTTGTATAGGTAAGATGTGGAGTGTTACATACTCCCCTCCCTAGGAATATTGGTCCTTGAATGTTAGCATAATTGGATAGCTTAACCAAGTTTAAACCTTTACTTAAACAAGCCTTTGACAATGCAACAAAAATTCAATTACATGTACCTACTAAGGACCCAAATTCTGAATGTTAGATGTCCTCGTCGGCTTCAAATAAGTAAGGGTACTTAGATTTCATCACTGCCTCAGCCTCCCATGTTATCTCTTCCATCTTGTGGTTCTTCCAAAGTACTTCTACTGAAGCTATTTCTTTAATCCTTAGCTTCTTAACTTGATAATCTAGAATAGAAATAGGTACCTCATCATAGGTGATATTTTCTGGAACCTGCACATCTTCAATAGGAGTAATACAAGATGGGCACCTATGCATTTTTTAAGAATCGAGACATGAAAACCTGGATAACCATTGAAAGCTCTTTGGGTGGCTCTAGTTCATATGCAAGCTGCCCAAATTTCTTAAGAATCTTATATGGACCTATGCCACATAGGCTCAGTTTTCCTTTCTTATCAAATCTCATAACCCCTTTCTTTGGAGACACCTTAGAAAATACCCAATCCCCTACTGAGAATATCAGTACTCTCCTCCTAGCATCCATATATGATTTGTGATGACTTTGGGCTATTTCTAGCCACCATTGTGTTACCCTAACTTTTTCCATGGCTTGTTGTACTAGATCTGACCCAAGCAAGATGGTTTCACCCACTTCAAACCATCCAATATGTGACCTATATTTCCTTCCATATAAATCTACATAAGGTGCCATCTTGATACTTGACTAGTGGCTATTATTATAGGCAAATTAAATAAGTGGCAAATGATCCACCCAACTATCTTTAAAGTCAAATGCACAATCTTGCAACCTATCTTCAAGTGTTTAAATAGTGCGTTCTGCTTGACCGTTTGTTTGAGGGTGGAAAGTTGTACTCAAATTCACTTGTGTAGTTAAAATTATTTGGAAGGACTTCCAAAACATTTTAGTGAATTGAGATCCTCGATCGGATATAATGGAGATTGGGACCCCATGTAGCCTGACTATCTCGTTGAGGTATAACTTGGCATATTCTTCAGCTGTATAATCACTCTTAACTGGTAAGAAGTCTGTTGACTTTGTGAGTTTATCAACTACTACCCATATGGAGTCAAACTTCTGAAATGACCGAGGCACCCAGGTAACAAAATCCATATTTATCGTATCCCACTTCCATATTAGAAGCTCCATACACTGCATATAGCCTCCCTGCTTTTGGTGCTCTACTTTGACTTGTTGGCAATTTTGACATTGAGCCATAACTTTAGCAAGGTCCATTTTCATGCCCCCTCACCAAAATATTCCGTTCAGGTCATGATAAATCTTAGTTGATTCTGGATGGATGGAATATCTGGAATGATGGGCTTCTTTCATTATCCTCTTCCTTAATTTATTAATATCAGGCACATATAATCTATTTTGGCAATAATGTACTCCATTTTGTGTAAGTTTAAAGTCCTTCATCATACCGTGACTCACCTTTTCTTTAATCCATTATAGAATAGGATCCTCGAATTGTCTTTTCTTCACCTCCATTACTAATGAAGATTCCACAACATTATGAACAATATCCCCTTCCTTTGGAGTTTCAAGGAGGCAAACAACTAAATTGGCTAGTTGACATAGATCCTCAGCAACTCCTTGACTTATCACGGTCTGATTCATCAATATTCATGGTTGCCTTATGACTCAGAGCATCGAGTAACACATTTTCCTTCCCTAGATTGTTATAGTATGTTAACTTCGTGATCCTTTATTATCTCTATCCATCTTTACTATCTTAAATTTAGGTCTTTCTGCTTAAAAATGTACTGCAAACTCTTATGATCAGTATATATATCAACTTGAACCCCATACAAATAGTGGTACCATATTTTTAGAGAAAACATGACCGCTGCTAGCTAAAGATCATATGTTGGGTAAGTTTTCTCATACGATCATACTTGTCTTGAAGCATAAGCAATTACCCTATCGTGTTGTGTTAGTAAACACCCCAAGTTAACTCCTGAAGCATCACAATACATTGCATATCCTTCAGAGCCTTGTGGAAGTACTAGCACAAGTGGAGAATTTAGCATATTCTTCAGCTCGTAGAAGCTCCTTTCACATGCATCATTCCATTGGAATTTGGTTGCTTTATATGTCAACTTTATTAAAGGTGCAGAAATAGAAGAAAAACCTTCAACAAACCTTCTATAATACCCTGCCAACCCTAGGAAGCTTCAAACTTCTATGGGTGTTGTTGGCCTTGGCCAATCCTTCATGACCTCTAACTTTTCTGAATCAACCCTTGTTCCTTCATCAAATAAAACATAACACAAGAAAGCCATTGATTTTAACCAAAATTCACATTTACAAATTTTAGCATACAACTGTCGATCACGAAGAACTTATAACACCTATCGTAAGTGATTTGCATGGTCCTCTTGTGATCTTGAATATATCAAAATGTCATCTACAAATACTATCACGAACACATCCAAGAATAGCTTGAATACCCTATTCATCAGATCCATAAAAATTGTTGGTGCATTCGTTAGCCCAAATGAGATAACAAGAAATTCAAAGTGACCATAGAGTATTCTGAAAGCAGTCTTAAGTGTATCTTTCTCCTTTACCCTCACTTGGTGATAACTTGATCTCAAATTAATTTTTGAAAAGCATTTGGCACCCTATAACAGATCAAATAAATCATCAACCCTGGGGAGGGAGTATTTGTTCTAAATTTTCATCCTATTCAATTGTCGATAATCGATACACATCCTCAACGTGCCATCCTTTTTATGTACAAATAGACTGGTGCAACCCAAGGGGACACACTAGGTCTTATAAAATCCTTCTCTAATAAGTCCTTTAACTTCTCTTTTAATTCACGTAACTCTATCAAGGCCATTCTATATGGAGAGATGGAAATAGGTTAAGTGCCTGGAGGTAAGTCAATACAAAAATCTACTCCTCCTTCTGGTGGTAAACCTGGAAGATCTCCAAGAATCATATCAGCAAATTCACTCACTACTAGAACTGATTGAAGAGTTGGTGATTTCGCCTCCATATCTCTCACTCTAACTAAATGACATATGTATCCCTT
>JAOTQJ010107147.1:0-11247 GCA_025642045.1 Solanum sejunctum | reverse complement strand
AAATAGGGCAGCATACATATAGGTACACATCTACCATATTCAAGCCTTTCTATATACTACAAGAACTATAATACATCACTCCAACGCCCAATGCAAATCCCCAACGTTAAAACATAACATTACACTTCCAATGAGGCTCCAATTCAAGCTAACCCTCATGTATACATTCACATAGATTCCCAACACTTCTTTCACACCACAAGGACTATTTTCATGACAAATAAACATAAATACATGACTATAAATTAATACATTTTCATATGCAAGCTTGTCTCCATTCAACCCCAATTCCAAATTCACAATTCAAGCTAACAATCAACCCTCTTTTCATGTTTTATCTTCAATTTAACGCACCCCTAACACACCCACAAGCTTTAATTTATATAAGTGAAGCTAGAAGTTAACATACCTTTCAAGCCCCTTACTAGACCCAAGTCTTCATATCCATCAAACCAAGCGCTTTCTTGACCAACTACTGCCACCACGCCACTTAGGAGACCCAATATATCAAGCTTGAAGCGTCAAATAATCGTAAGATCAAAAAAAATAAAAAAAAATTCTTTTACTGTAGCAACCCGAGAGTGTTGCTAAGGTTTTCCTTGGTTTCTCTTTTTTTTTTAAGTGTGGGAACTCTATATCTTGCACACAAGATATATACATATATATATACAATCAAGTCTCCACTTGAACCAATCAAAAGTGCCACCAGACATGACCCCACTAACAATTTTAAATCTTAAAAACTACACTCTAGAAAAAGTTTAGATTTTATCCCAAACTTTACGAAATTGAACCAATTAAGGACTTACGGGTTCTAACTTATGGGTTTTAACATAAATGCATAATAATTGTCATGACCCAATCTAGGGACCGTGATTAGTGCCGATTGAGCACCCAGACAAACACTAAATTGGGTTTCCAACTATAATAGCTAAGGAATCTATCGAAATTTCGGTAGAGTTTCCTCTATTTTACTGACTAACCAAACCTGCAAACAGCAACCCCAGTATATAGCAAATATCTATACAGATATATATGCAGGCCAACATAGTCACCACTGCGGTAGAACCGCCCAGCAAAAGTATCATACATACGTAGTCATACCACATGCAATATGCCATACCCACATGTATCCACAGACCTATACACATAAGAATTGAATCATAGGATGGGACAGGGCCCCATCATACCCTCAAATATACATAAATGCAAAATACAGAAAATAGGTGTACATGTATATACCAAAAATCTGCTCTTGAGGCAAAGGGAGCACTTCAACGGTAGACAAAGATCCTAAGAAGGTGGCTCTCTAGTTGCTACGTCAGTACCTGCGGGTGTGAAATGCAACCCCCAAAGGAAGGGGGTCTGTACGAAATACGTATAGAATATGTAAAGCGGAAAGTACAAAATACAAATAAGACTAATAATCTCAATAAAAATATATAAGTCAAACCTGCATGCAAACATCAAAATAATTTTCTATTTAAAATATCAAAGTAATGCATATCGAATGGGAACGATGGCGACCTCCAAACTCGTGCCATACTACAGCATAACACTAGAAATTCCAAATCCCCAAAATCTCTGACACAAGTCCCAACTATAGCATAAGTGATCCGAGGTGAACATTGGCCTAGCACTCACATCATAGGATAGGTGAGCCAAGGCGAACAAAGGCCAAGCACTTACGTATCGTAATGTGTAGAGGTCATCATGCCCGATAAGTGATCCGAGGCAAACAACGGCAAAGCACTCACGTGAGCTGGGGTGAACGAGGCCTAGTACCCACATGTCATGATCCCAATCCCAGCTCCTTATGTCTCCAAACTAAGCAAAGCCGGCCCATGGGCAAACCGACCCACCATATCCAACCTACTTCGAAATATATATACATATATACATATAGTTATACATACACATTATAATAACCAGCTCAGGAATCGGGGAACGAGACCATAATGACACGAATAGAGTCGTGAAAATGACATGCATAAAAACTAGTTCCATAAGCTTAGTGATATACAAGTTATTCCTTTTGTTTGAAGTCAAGAAATTATTCATTTATGCACATTGTCAAAATTGCTCAAATTCACATATAAAGGTGATTTCAAAGGAACATACTTAATCCCCATTATGCACATCACTAGTATAGGCTTCAAAATAATTTTTAAGGTGATTTAGAATTTCTATGACAAGTTGTACTCGTTAGTAATTCCAGAACAATTTGAACCTATAGTTTTCCGAACTATTTAACTTCCGGTCAAATGAACACCATTCATGGATTCTAAAGACTCAAAAGTTAAGGATGAAGTTAATTTATCCTAAGTGTAGCAAGGAATGAACATAGTTCCCATTTAGGCTTTTCGTCGAAAGTTACGGGCATTTGTTCCCTCTAATAAAATAAATTCTTTCAACATCTTAAATCATTTCACACTTTTATAACTTGAGGGCTCTACATATCCAAGAGTCAAAATATAAATACATTTTTATAAAAGTGCCAAGAAGTGAACATAGGATATATTTGGCCCCAAATTGTGAAGGAAAAGGAATTTTCTTCAAAAGTATAGCGTTGACTAAGCTTAACTAATTCATGCCAAGAGATAGGAATCTTTACATACCTTGATTTCTTTCTCCAACTAATTCCAACGCAAGACCAATCTGATTTATGCTTCCGGATGTCCAATATCTACACAAATTTCAATAACGCCAACGATTAACAACCATATCGGGTCTTAAATCCTAACTTTTTTGTCATGCCCCAAAGTCTCGTAGAGAGGACCGGTACCCATTGTCGATAAGGCTCAAGATAACAAACCTATAACTATATGCGTTTTGTACATATTATAAGGGTTTCTCTGTTTGACATGCCTTTAAGCCGAATAAACAGTTATAACAAGCCAAATAGAAATACATAGGAATAGGTTGTTGGGGCCACGTTGTCTAAAGTGCAAGACATGACTTCACTGTGCTTTACATAGTCTACAAAGCCTTTAAATAAAGAAAACAACTAACAAGGGTCAGGACAGGCCCCACCTCAACAAACTGTACAATAAAAACATGTTAGCTCTAGACATGTACAAAGCTCCGAAGCAATCTGGAGCTTGATGACAACAGCTGAATATCCTTTACTCCTACTAGGGAGATCTACTAGCACTTGTACCTGCAACACAAAATGCAGGTCCCCCGTAAAAGATGTTAGTACGAGATAATATACTGAGTATGTAAGGCAGGATATATTGTATATAAAGTAACAACTCAAATGGAACCATGCATCTGTGGAAGATTAGGGACCACCCTTAGTTATGTTGTGGAATCATGTACATTACGTTCGTTATATCACTTTACCATTACTGTAAAATCTGTACTATAAAATTTGTGCACAGCTATAATCATATGACCAACTGATCAGTGGTAACTGTATCGGGATCGTCCCTATGCTCGATTCATAATTGAATTCCCTTGGGCTCTACCCATCAAACTGTATTGCGATCGTACCTATCCTAGGTTCATAATTGAACCCCCTCGGGCTCCACCCATCAAACTGTATTGTATCTTTCAATTACCTTTGAGATGATTCTTTTGGTGGCCATAATATTGGAGTTGTAAGGCTGTATATGTAACATGTAACATGTGGATAATCAGACAGGACAACATGACTGTGAAAAGAGTACGTTACGTAAATAATAAAATGCATATGAATTGGAATAACTTGTAAACTTTATTTTGTAGCAGGAACTCATGTAACTTGGTGTTAAAGTATCTAGGCAGGTTTGAAGGTACTATATATGGAATCATATAAACATGTACATAAGTGGAGACATGGTTAATAATTGTGTCGATGTTGGTGAATGCCTTTATGTTCCAAGGAGAGATCTATACTTCATGCCAAGTGATACAAAATCAAATAACCTTACATACCTCATTGGATGACCTTGATACTAACCCGAAATAACCTTCCCTTCCTTCAAATACTTATCTACAATATAGTAGGTGATACAACTAGCATTAGCAGCCAATAAACACCCTTTGGTAGCCTAATTACATTACAAAATAACATATGGGCAACAAGCGGACAATTACGAGCCATAGCGTATTCTTTCAACCATTTTGCCTCTAATCGTACTCCCTAGTGCACATTCACTTATACACATCATGTTCAGCCTGTTATAATTCCATACCAGCCTTACAACAGCCCACAAAACACAACACATCACAATTCTACACAATCTAATAACGGACAGCATAACGTTACCTCCCTTCGCTACATTTCGATGTCGACAACTCCAAACCTATTCCAGCTTTAACCAAACTTTTGCAGAAACATTTATACAGACAACTAGCTATTAACTAGTTTCATAACAGTAACAAATCAGTTATTAAAGACGTGAAGCAACAACTTGCTTTCCAACAGTCCACAAGTTCATACGAAGCACATAATTGCGATATCATATAATGATTCGCTTTTGTGGACTGTAACAGTAGTTAATCGGACTTTTTACACTTCTATAAAACCAAACTATGCTTCCTAATTAAGTACTAATACATAATAAATCCAGCCAACAAGATAAAAACCACTTAATTAACAAGTAAAGTGCACAAGACTCCTTAGCACACAATTTGTCCAGAAATTCCAGCACAGTCATACTAACATATACTTCTTATTTTTCATAGTATAACCATACTAAAAACATATCTAAGCTTACTTACCACTATCTTCAAGGTATAAGGCTTCTCCAAGAACTCCAGAAGAGTTATTTATCTGCTTTTCAAGGCGAAGAAAGAAGAACACTAACGTTGGGAGAAAGCAGAATTGTTTTCCAAGTTAAAGTGAATGGATATGTGTTGCTTATAACCCCTCTTTATATTACCACTTTGGCCGACATTCTCTTGGTCCTTTGACTATATTACAGCACACAATAATAAGAAGCTTATCTAGAAGCTTGTCCATTAAACTTGTGCTAAAATTGGTCTCCATGTTGATGGACTTGGGCTGCCAAATTTTCAGATTTCTCATTCTTAGGTTTGGGCCCAATTTGCTAAGTGTTTTGTATTGTGTTTGGTCCCTTTTTTAATACCTCTATTGGGATTAAAATATAGTCCATTTATGATTCTAAAACGTCATCCAAAGTTATACTATTAACACGAACTTTATTCATAATCGAACTTGTACAAATTAGACGTCGAATCTCATCTCTGTTTAACTAGCGATTTTAAGCTAAGCAAGTATCTGACTCACCTGCTAGCTTCTAAGTCCTACAATCACCTCAATTCTCTCACTTCATTTTAAGGTCGTAATCTCCTCAATTCAACATAAAACATATATTCACTCGACCCTCTTAAGCGCTAGACGCACATATAGCCCATTAACGCGAGATTCAAGCACTTTTGAAATTTAGCTCTAATTTGACCAAACCATGTCATGTTTCATTTGACTTGTAATAGTAGTGTAAGGTATAATGTGTTACATTCTCCCCCCCTAGGAACATTCGTCCTCGAATGTTAGCATAATTAGATAGCTTAACCTAGTTTAAATCTTCACTTACACAAACTTTAACAATACATTAAGTATTCCATACCATGTACCTATTAGTGTCCCTATTCTGTATGTTGTACTTCCCCTTTAGCTTTAAATAAGTGAGGATATTTTGATTTCATCATGTCCTCAGCCTCCCATGTTATCTCTTCTGCTTGTTGGTTCCTCCAAAGTACTTTAACTGAAGCTATTTCTTTATTCCTTAGCTTCTCAACTTGACGATCTAGAATAGCAATAGGTACTTCTTCATAGATGAGATCTTTTGTAATTTGTACATCCTCAATAAGAGTGATAGGGGATAGGTCACTATGCATTTCTGAAGCATTGAGACATGAAAAACTGGATGAACCATTGAAAGCTCTTGGGGTAGCTCTAGTTTATATGCTACTTGCCCAACCTTCTTAATAATCTGATATGGCCCTATGTAACGTGGACACAATTTTCCCTTCTTACAAAATCTCATAAACCCTTTCATTGGTGACACCTTTAAGAATACCCAATCACTTACTGAAAATTCTAGTCCTCTTCTCCTGACATCTGCATATGATTTGTGATGGCTTTGGGCTGTTTCTAGTCGTTGTTGTATCACTTTAACTTTTTCTATGGCTTGTTGTACTAGATCTGGCCCAAGTAAGGTCGTTTCACCCACTTCAAACCATTTAATTGGTGATCTACATTTCCTTCCATACAAAGCTTCATAAGGTGCCATCTTGATACTCTCATGGTAGCTATTATTATAGGCAAACTCAATAAGTGGCAAATGTTCCACCCAACTACCTTTAAAGTCCAATGCACAAGGTTATAACATATCTTCAGGTGTCTAAATGGTACGCTCTGCTTGCCCATCTATTTGAGGATGGAATGTTGTACTCAAACTTACTTGTGTTCCTAAACTCCTTTAGAAGGACTTCCAAAATTTTGCAGTGAATTAAGCTCCTTGGTCAGATATGATGGAGATTGGGACTCCATGTAGCCTGACTATCTCTTTTAGGTATTGGCATATTTTTCAGCTGTATAATCATTCTTGATTGGTAAGAAGTGTGCTGACTTTGTGAGTCTGTTAATTATTACCCATATGGAGTCAAACATCTGAGATAAGTGAGGCAACCCTATAACAAAATCCATATTAATCATATTCCACTTCCATACTGGAAATTCTATACACTGCATCTAACCTCCTGGCTTTTGGTGTTCTACTTTTACTTGTTGGCAATTTGGACATTGAGCTATAAACTCTGCAAGGTCTTTTTTCATGCCTCCCCACCAAAACATTCCCTTCAGGTCATGGTACATCTTAGTTAATCCTGGGTAGATGGAATATCGGGAATGATAGGCTTCTTTCATTATTCTCCTTCTTAAGCTATTGATATTAGGCACACATAATATATTTTGATAGTACAGTACTCCATTTTGTTCAAGGTCAAAGCCTTTTATCAAACCCTGACTGACCTTTAACTTCAGCTGTCTTAGAATATGATCCTCAAACTGTTTTTCTTTTACTTCTATTACCAATGAAGACTCCTCTATTAGCTCTACCCGTCTCTACTATCTCAAGTTTAGATCTTTCTGCTTAAAGATGTATTGTAGGCTTTTATGATCAGTATATTTGTCAACATGAACTCCATACAAATAGTGGCGCCATATTTTCAAAGCAAACATAACTGCTGCTAGCTTAATATCATGTGTTGGGTAGTTTTTCTCATGTGGTCATAGTGGGCTGGATGCATAAGCAATTACCCTACCATTTGGTGTCAATACACACCCTAAGCCAATTCCTGAAGCATCGCAATACACTGCATACCACTCAGTACCTTCCAAAAGTACTAGCACAGGTGCAGAAGTTAATTTATTTTTTGGCTCCTTTAAGCTTCTTTCACATGAATCATCCTATTGGAATTTAGTTGCCTTATGTGTCAGGTTTGTTAGAGGTGCAGAAATAGAAGAAAAACCTTCAACAAACCTCCTGTAATAACCTTCCAAGCCTAAGAAGCTTCGAACTTTCATGGGTGTTGTGGGTCTTGGCCAATCTTTCATAGCTTCTACCTTTTGTGAATCAACCCTTAATCCCTCAGCAGACACAATATGACCCAAGAATGCCGCTGACTTTAGCCAAAATTCACATTTAGAAAGTTTGGGATATAACTTTCGATCATGAAGAGTCTGTAATACCTATCACAAGTGATCTGCATGGTCCTCTTTTGATCTTGAATATACCAAAACGTCATCTATAAATACTATCACAAAAACATCTAAGAATGGCCTAAATACCTTGTTCATCATATCCATAAAATCTTTTGGTGCATTCGTTAGCCCAAATGACATAACAAGAAATTCAAACTGACCATAGCGTGTTCTGAAAGCTGTTTTGGGTATATCTGCTCCTTCACCCTCACTTGGTGATAACCTAATCACTAATCAACTTTTGAAAAGCATTTGGCACCCTATAACTAATCAAATAAGTCATCAATCCTGGGGAGGGGATATTTATTCTTAACTGTCACCTTATTCAATTGTCAATAGTAGATACACATTCTCAAGGTGCCATCCTTTTTGCGTACAAACAACACTGGTGCACCCCAGGGGGACACACTAGGCCTTATAAAACATTTATCCAGTAAATCTTTTAACTGCTCTTTTAATTCACGTAATGCTATTGGGGCCATTCTATATAGAGGGATAGAAATAGGTTAAGTGCCTGGAAGTAAGTCAATAACAAAATATATTTCTCATTCAGGAGGTAAGCCTGGGAGTGATGTATGATAGTGTAGAACCTGGGTCAATTAATGTATATACACTATGTGAAAAGATGAACAATGTACCTGTGACCACATCATGTGAAGCTTCCAAATTCTGTCGACTCGCCAATGCATAAGTGCAATTTTGGACCCCGCTAGAGCTAGCTATCGCTCTAACACCTCTACCACGACCTATAGGTACTTGCTGACCCCTACCTGCTGGAGGAACTGATGATGTTAATGCAATAGCTGACCTAGTAAATTGTGCCATACCACCTACATGTCTACTTGGGCAATCCCTTATCATGTGCCCTGGCATACCACACAAATAGCAAAAATCTGTTCCAATGCAGCATATACCTGGATGACTCCTTTTACACTATTTACAAGGCTGCCTAGGAGTCATTATTGTCCTATTGAATAACCTATTGCCCGGGCACCTTGCCCTTCACCTCGCTGACCAAACTGATTACTTCGAAGCCCTTGAAGTTATGGTGGAGCACTGGTTGTAGAATAGGAGTATGTTGGCCTAGGCAGTCTATTGGAAAACAGAGGCCAAAAATCACTCTAGGGTGGTGTAAACTGCTCAACAGATCTGACCATCTTTGATTGTGCCCTTTCTGATTCTTGCATCCTTCTCCTTTGCATCTGATCTTCTAATTTCTATGCAAATGCCTGCATTCTTTCTATGTCCATATCTTTGTTAAAGGAAGCAATGGTGTAGTCTCTGACCAGATATGTATCCAACCTATCTACATATCAATGGACCCTATCTGCCATTGTAGCAACTATATTAGGAGCATACCATGCCAGGGAATTAAATTGAAGGCTATACTCCCTCACACTCATATTCCCTTGGTGAAGATTCAGAAACTGATCTGCATGGGCCTCTCTGAACTCTAGTGGCAAATAATGGTCAAGAAATGGCTCTTTGAATTCCTTCTAGGTGGTTAGAGGTGCATCTATATCCTTAGATTATTTTCAAGCTTCATACCACAATAGAGTAATACCCTTCAGCCTTGACATCGCTAATTTGACTACTTCTGTATCACTCACGTGCATAACATCCAAAGTATGTTGAATCTGATGAATAAAGTCCTGGGGGTCTTCATTAGGATCTCACCTAGCGAAGGTTGAAGGGTCCAAAATAAGAAAATCATGTATCCTGGTGCCAGCTGCCCTATTTGTACCACTTGTTCCCATAACTAGACCTTCCTGCCTTTGACCTTGACTAGCAACAATACAGGTCAATAGCTGAACTGCATTTCTCAAATCCTGCATAGTAGTATCAACAGGTGGCTCTGGGGATTTTCACTGCTCTCTGGTTCATTAGGAACTGGAGGAGTTGGAGATGTTTGTGACAAAGACTCCTCTCGAATTTCATCTTGCTGTCTCCCCTGGCTGGGTATACCAACCACCACTTCTTTTTCCTTCCCTTTACCTTTATTCTTCCTTGTCTCAGGCATACTTACTATATAAAACAATTTAGGACTAGACATAAGGCACCTATTACATTTACTTTATGGCAGGATCTAAAGAATGAAAAGAAAGTAACAACTAATAAATGCCTCGTAGCCTCCTGCTGATAAATGTAGTGCACAACACATTGATAAACAAGACTCTACATAGATACATATTTGTAGACTCCCTAGGATGACCCACTCTGATACCACTTTTGTCACGCCCCAAAGCCCCGTAGGGCGGACCGGCACCCGTTGCCGATAAGGCTCGGGAGAACCAACCTGTAACTATATGCGTTCTATACATATTATAAGGGGTTTCTACATTTGACATGCCTTTAAGCAGAATAAACAGTGTTAACAAGCCAAAAGGAAATGCATAGGACTAGGTCGTTGGGGCCACGCTGTCTAAAGTGTGAGACATGAGTTCACTGTGCTTTACATAGTCCAAAAAGCCTCTAAATAAAGAAAACAACTTACAAGGGTCGGGACAATCCCCGCCTTAACAAACTGTGCAATAAAAACATGTTAGCTCTAGACATGTGCAAAGCTCCGAAAAAACCTGGAGCTTGATGACAACAACTGAATATCCTTTACTACTACTGGGGAGATCTACTAGCACCTGTAACTGCAACATGAAATGCAGGTCCCCCATAAGGGACGTCAGTACGAGATAATGTACTGAGTATATAAGGCAGGATATACTATATATAAAGTAACAACTCAAATGGAACCATGCATCTGTGCAAGATCAGGGACCACCCTTAGTTATGCTGTGGAATCATGTACTTTACGTTCTTTATATAACTTTACCTTTACTGTAAAATCTGTACTATAAAATCTATGCACAACTATAATCATATGACCAACTGTATCGGGATCATCCCTATGCTTCGTTCATAATTGAACCCCCTCGATATCCACCCATCAAACTTTATTGGGATTGTCCCTATGCTAGATTCATAATTGAACCCCCTCGAGCTCCACCCATCAAACTGTATTGTATCTTTTAGTTACCTTTGAGATGATTTGTAACACCCCATACCTTACATTACTAGTATAAGTCAAATGAAACATGACATGGTTTGGTCAAATTAGCGCTAATTTTCAAAAGTGCTCGAATCTCGCGTTGATGGTCTATATGTGTGTCTAGCGCTTAAGAGGGTCGAGTGAATATACATTTTATGTTGAATTAAGGAGATTATGGCATTAAAATTAAGTGAGAGAATTGAGGTTCTTGTAGGACTTACAAACTAGCAGGTGAGTCAGCTACTAGCTTAGCTTAAAATCGCGAACTAAAAAGAGACGAGGTTCGACGTTGAAATTGTCAAAGTTTGATTATGAATAAAGTCCATATTAAGGGTGTGACTTTGGTACATGATTTAACATCACATATGGACTATATTTACAGCCCAAGTATTATAGTAATATAGGCCCAAAGTTATCACAAGATTCTTAGAAAACTTTAGGCCCAAACTAAGAAGAACAAAATCTGAAAATTTGGCAGCCCAAGTCCATC
>JAOTQJ010107136.1:0-11248 GCA_025642045.1 Solanum sejunctum | reverse complement strand
TAGCAACCCGAGAGGGTGTTTCTTGAACAAAATGTTGCTAAATTTTTCTAAGTGTCAAGTAATGATCTTGTACAAGACATATACGTGCATATATATAGGCACATATTTTACACTTGTGCCAATCAAAAAATCACACATACCTTGACCCCACAACATGTTTTATTCTTAAGGACCAAACTTAGGTGAAATATTGCATTCAGTCCCAAACTTTATTAAATCTAACTAATTAAGGACGTTCAGAGTCTAAATTAAGTTAAGGGTCCTAACAAAGGGGTCCTCCAATTGACTGTTTTTCCTTATTTTTATCTTTAGCCTCTGCAGCTTCCACTCTAATTGATTTCATTCTCTCCTTTCTCTTTTCTGATTCCTCCATTCTTTATATCTAAGTTTTTATCATGAACCCTATCCAATCTATCAATTGAACGAAAATATTGGAAAAGCTTAAACTTTCAACCAAAGAGGACTAGTGGGTGTGTGAATATACACATCTATGTGTATACGTAGATAAAAAGTTTCACTACAAACTATTCTATAGCATAAATACAAAAAATTCAAAAGAAGATCCAACTTTTAGACAAATATAGCTAGTGGGTGTGTGATTGTGAACATAGATATGTGTATGCAAGTAAAAGAAAATTCAATCTGAACTAAGCCTTAACCAAAATAAAAAAAAAAAGAAATACCAAAAGCTCTAACTTTTAACCAAATAGGCTAGTTGGTATGTAAATATGAACATATATATGTATACACTGATTAAAAGAAATTCCATATGTCTATTCTTTAAACAAAAATACAAAAAGTTCCTAAAGAAAAATCAAAGAATTAGCCAACTAGGGATAGTGGGTGTGTGAAATGCAAATCTATATGAATACCCAGTGAAAATAATTCAATTTTAACAAACTAATGCAAGTGATTATATGTATAAGCATAGCTAGAAGTATATTTGCGTTTTAGGGTTAACGTGGAAAGAGGATGAGATAAGTTTCACTTTCATTAAATCCAATGAGATCTATAGTTGTTGTCACTAAATTTTCAATTTTACCCTTTAAGATACTGAGAATAACCATTCTGTCACTTAATTCCTTACTCTTGGATCAAACATTTTATGGGCATTTATGAAATTTTTTAAGGAAATAAATGTGATATTCAATATTTTCCTTCTATAAAAACTTTGTTTACTACTCATTCTCTTCTTCGGTCTTTGGTATAACAGACAATCCAAATGGTGAATAGCTAGAGCATCAAGCATAAGTTTTTTTCTCCTTTATAGCTCCTTGATTCTCTTGTAGTTCTTTTACTTTGTCAAGGATCAATTGAATTCAGTGATTGATATACAAAGCAAGAACAAAAAGTCATTGATTCTTGTTTGTAAGTATTTTTTTAAAAACAATTTTTTATATGCTTGAAGAATTTTGTACAACAAATTTTGTGGGAAAAAAGATGAATTCTTTGTTATGGGAAAATAAATTCCTCTGTTGCTATGTTTTAGAAGGTGTCAATTTTGGGCCTCTGGCTAATATATTTGGGTATGATGGGTACTTAAGTTATATGGTTATTTGGTATTTGGTTTACTTCTTTAAATATAATAAATGTAATTGTTTTGAGCCATATTTGTAGTTTATATTTAATATTTGATTTAGAAAAATAAATTGATATAAAGAGCTTTTAGTCTATATATATTGGAATGGCATTTTTCACTAGTTATGGGCTTTTATTTTTTACCCTTCTTTATAGAACTTTTGGTAAAGACTTATTTTTATTTCCTCTCCTTCTCGTGGACATATTACATCTCCTAGATGGTATAATTAATCCAAACTTTGGATATATCTATAAATTCAAGATGCTCTCCCTCATTATACATATCTTGCATATTATTAAATGTAGCTGATTTATATGAACTTATAAATTTCAGGATCTGTATAAGAATCTATATGCCTCAAAACACCTCAAGTTTTTTTTCCATCATATACTCCAAAACATACAACAAGGAATAATACTCCATATGATTTTCATCTTCATATTTTCTTTGAACTACATCTAGCGGCTGATGAGACCCTTAAAGATTGCTAGAATGGCCCATTTGATCCCAATGTTTGAATAAGTATCTACTATTCTCAATTCTCATTGAGAGGCAACATCTTTTACATCACAACAAACATCTTTTTGGTTAATGTGTTTTTGTCAACACATATTATTAGTACTATCAAACTAAAATGTTTGGCTCCCCAATTATATTTTGAGTCTGTGAAGAAAACCTTTCGGTCGCTACTAAAATATTTCTATGATGTACATAGAAAATTCCATTTTTTGGTCCTTATTTTCAACATCATACCAGATTTAATTCTTACACCTAGAATAAAATGTTCATGACCGTTTAAGTTCACATTCTACCGTTATTTGGTAGTTAGAGCTTTCTTCACGAGGTTTGAGACATATATCCTTCTTTGTTTGAATTATTGAAATTGAGGGGTCATTTGGTAGGGTGTACTGGAATAGTAGCTAAAGTAGATGTATTAGTAATGTAGAGATTAGTTATATTCAAATTATTTCTTATCCATAATTTTGTCTTTAACCATGCATTAAGCCTTGGTATTGCTAATACCATGGGTTGCTATGTATTGATTACGCATACATTGAAAACATTATCAAACAAGGTATTAAATAATATCAAGTCTAATATATGTAGACATATATGTGCATGCCAATATTTTCAACAATTTTATAGTAAGTCTTTTATCTTACTTGTCACCATTTTGCGTTAAAGTTGTCTTAATTGCTTATTTCTTCTTTTATTAACAACTACGATCACTTATTTTTAAATATATTATAGGTGTATCAAGTTATTATCTTTTCAAAAGCTGAATGCAAAATTTTACCCAGAAAGTTGGACTTCATACCCCTATTTATGAGACTATCAAGGAAGGCCCTCCTCAAGCGTTTACACTTGCATGAACAGTAGTTGTAGACAATATTATATATTGTTCTCCACCTGGATTTTGCAATCGCAAGGCGGTAGAGCAATAAGATGCTTAATTTTCACTCATGAAACGTAGAAACAAAAGGTTAATGCAACATATTTCCCAGCCAGTGGTAATTTGCTTTAACCTTCATCATTCGAGACAAAAGAATTGTACTTCTGCGCTCCTATGCACTATGATTTAACTGTTCCAATATTCTAACTAGAAAATAAATTATCTGATCTTGCTTTTTCAAATGTATGTCATTTTTCAAGAAATTATTGGCTAGTTTGATGTCTTAAACTACTGTTTCCACAAAAATTTGCACTTTCTGAGTAACTTGTGCCATTTGAATTTCAACCTTCAGTGGCGAAGGGCTTCACACTAATGGCCAGCCTCTTCATGCCCATAAATTATATAGGCCAGTTCTTAATGATCTTAGTGTTTTGGTGAATGTATAGACTTCTATTTTGTGGTGGAATGTATTATTCCTCATTTTAGTCATAAGAACTCCTTCCCCCTCTCCCAGCAAGACATGATAGTTGAGTCTTTTGAGAATATTGTCCTAAGCATAAATATGGGTAATGTGAAACTATGTTCTTATTGTTAGGGTACGGGTATCTATTTGAAATATAAAATTTTAGTCTTCCTTGGTTGTGTTGATTAGTATAACCACTCTTAAATACCTCGAGGGGTTATATGTCAGTTTGAAGTGTGTTGGATTTCTTCCTTTGCTACTATGCAAATATTATATTGACCCAGCTCTTTAACCTATAAAAGTTTGTATAATAGGTAACTTTAGGTCTATGAAGAAACTTTCATTTTTTTAATTTTTAACTAGTGTACTTTTGCCTAGTTATTGTGCTATTAACTTTCAATTTTTCATGTTCAGGAAGTAATACTACCCTTCTATTTTGCCTTATTTTGTGTATTTTTTAGCATGAAATTGGCTTGTGCAAATATTTGTTGCAAGACTATGTTCATAAGATGAATTTTGCAATGCCGCGATATGAAAATCAGAGTATTGAAACAACAAACAAAATGATCAGATTTTCATGTACTATTTACATAGGGGGAAGGAAATATGTTGGAGAGGCTGATAGAATAAGGAAGGAAGCAGAGATCGTTGTTGCTCTAAATGCGTTTTTGGCCATTTAGTCTAGTGGTTTAGGGCCTAACAATTCTGGATACACCGTCGTTCCAATGAAAAAGGTCACAAATTTGGGAAGCAACAACTAGGAGAGCGCAATAGCTCTAAAACCAAAGAAATTCAAGCTTAAGAAAAAGCAGAAGAGGAAAGTTTCAGATGCCAGTAATCAAGTCCTCCTGATGCAGATGCAGGGTTAATGTATGATATGTTCCTATTATTGTAGTTATTTATGAAATTTTGTAGGGAAAGTATTTGGGCACATGCCTTGTACAGGACCCTATTCAGTCTTTGACATTGTGTGCTTTCCTTTATTGGCCTTAAACATTTGAATTATTATTTAATGAAGTAACTTGTTTTATGAAAATATTTTAGTATTTATGCTTTCATTATGTTATGAAAAAGATCCATGTATAGATATAGGAGAAGGTAATAATCTTGTCTTCATTTTGGGTCATATGTTCCATATTTTCTATGTTCCATATATTTCAGTTAATCTCATTTTCCTTTGGACAAAAACTGTTGTAGGCCAACTATTGACAATAATAATTAGCAAGATTTTATTAATGCATGGTAATCATCCAGAGACGAACTAAGGATTTAAACTCTTTAAGTTCAACTTTTAAAGTTCTTATTCCACCCCCACCCACCAAAGAAAAAATATTTTAAGTTTATTAACATTCTAGGAATAACTTAAGGTTTGTTTTCTTTAATTTTATTTTATAACCTATTGTTTCCTCTGCTGATTATCATACTACTTATTGTAGTTATTGTTGTATTCTATCACGATCCGAAATTCGGGAGTGATGGAACTCGTCTTAATCCACCAAGACAACTCAGCCAACAACCGAACTACAACATCAAAAATGCAGAATTGTAATAAAAATGAAACTTCAGTTATGGATAACGAGTCAACTAGATAAAAAATAGCCAAAATCTAGTTGTCATGTGCACAATCTTTTAATGTATTACAATAAAATTGAAAGAAAACACAAGTATCAAATAATATTGTCTCTAGAATAGAAAAAAGTCATCAATAGGAGAAAGAAGTCAGCTAGAATGGCAAACAACTACCTCTCACAATCTCCACAGGAAGCCTCAGACAAGGAAGACTGGAGAGTATCACGACAATCGGGCTTGCAACCTACGAAATTATTATAGCAAGGGGGAGTGAGTACCAAACACACGGTACTCCGCAATTGAACTAATAAACACAAGGTTAAGTAATATAGAATACCAGTACCTCCAATACTCTAACCAACCCCCACAACTACGACTCAATTCATAACCTTCACAATTACCCAATCCAAAAACTCTATGATCAAAGCCTATGATAGTATAATCCTCATTTATCCCACTTTCAAGTCATAAGGAAAAAGTTTATAATTTATCAAGTTCTCACTAATTCATCAAGTGTCATCAAATCAATACCGAAACTAATCATGTAAAGACATAAACAAGTCAATGATATAATGAATAACCAATCTCAATAGCGCTCCATACAATCATAACAAGACAGAGCATTATGGGATGAACATGAATGTCGTGAGATGTAATGCAATGTAATACAATGTCATGTAGAATGATGCACGTCTATCCTAGTGATACACACCCACTGTAACACAGCTCAGGACCCATGGGGGACTCCGAGTCCATGCATCTATTGCAAAGCGCGACTCCTCCCAGCGAATCATAGTAACGATCATGGCGTGTGACCCTACCCTGCGAATCATTGTAACTGTCACGACGTGTGACCCGACCCAGCGAATCATAGTAACTATCACAACGTATGACCCGATATAGCGAATCATAGTATCATCCTTAATTCTCATTCTTTTTCACTAACCGGAACCATTTCCCATCGGCTTTATATTTTTTTCATGGAACATCCAACAATCATATAGTAAATGCACAATAATCATGTTCATAAAAATAAAATATGTAAGATACCCATACAAATTCATATATCTCAAAAATCAAGAATGGGTAGCTCAATAACATGAATGTTGCAATATTCTCACTCTCAATACCATCACAACCTTAACACCATTCACATCTAGAAGTAAATATCACCTCAATATCAATAACAAATAATCACTATTTCACATATAATAAACCTCCATCATTAGTCCACAAGTCAACTATCACCGTAGGATAACTACCCAATTCAATTTATTTCAATCAAAGCCTACATAAATCATTCTCAATACCTCACACAAGAAGTACAAGATTCAATATACTTAACAAAGGTTAAGAAATCAACTTGCCTTATATAAAGTCTCGAATCATGTTATGACACTCTATTTCACCAAGATCTATTAAAATATAGCATCATAGTTATAAAATGAATCTACTGATACTAAAATCAATTAATTTGGTGAAAAAGGTAAAATGGTCCAAAAAATTCATCGTCATAAAATATCATTAGAATCTGAAAATTTATGCATGAAAATATTTCCCAAGTGATAGGGAATTAAATGGCGAAAGCCATTTCAAAAATGGAGCTAATATGAGGAAGCGATTGCATGTTAAAGTTTTCGAAATACATTAAAAATGCAGCAGTAAGATCTACAAATTTTACCTCGAACAAAGCAACAAAGTCAATTTACAAAGTTCCTAGTCTGTTCACCTTGGAAATATATACAATATAGCCTTTTGAATCGCTCAAATACGATCAAAATTGAGATAGAAATTGTTGGTTAAAGTTTGGGGAAAGTTTGCGATCTTCTCTTCTCTTTCTTGGAGAAAATCCCCAATTTTCGCAATTCCTTTAAAGTGAATAGACTTGGAAGGACATTGATTGAAAGGATTATCTTTGATTCTTAAAATTTTGACTTAAACACTATAGAGTTCTTGATGAAGAACCATAATTCTTGAAAAAAAGAGTCAAGAAATGCTTTCTTGGGATTCTTGAATTTGTTTTCTTGAAACCTTAGGTTATGATTTAAAATCCTATTAGAACTTCATGAATAGATGAATAAATTAAAGTTGGGTAGATTGAAATTCATGAATAATAACTTACCTTGCGGAGGAATCTTGGAAGCTAATCCTAACTTCGTGATTTTCTTGATGATTCTTGAGGGTTTATGTTTTAAGAGAGAAAGGAGAGGATTTTGATCATAAAAATTAATATTTTATATGTTTTATGGATCATAAATAGATTACCAAAGGTTTTATGATAAAAATACCATCAAATAAAAGGAAAAAAGATGTCATTCCTTAACCAGTGAGAGTCCACGACGCGTTCCGAGCGCGGACTTAGACAGCTCTGTACCTCTCTAGTAAAATGGCCATAGCTTTCATATCTGAACTCTGATTAATGCAAAATTAGATGCGTTAGAAAGCTAATTTGAATATTTTTGATCTGATGTATGGAGATATGTTCATTTAAAGTTGACCCTTCTATCGACTCATACGAAAATTTAATTGCTAGAAATTCTTTGAACTTGGCTTGACGTAAAAGATCCCTTATGACTCTAAATCACACCTAATATACTTTGAATACTTAGAAATTGATCCTAGCATGTATATACAACTTACAAGTCATTGGTTCACCTAACTTTTATATAATCATACATTAGAACTACGACCTCATATCAACTCCAATTCTATTCTCATAATAAGAAATTAACTTTAACATCTATTCTCAATTAAGAATCCTCAATTAAAATCCTATATCATATGAAGTATGACTCGGTCTTAGCTCAAAAAAAATTTGGGGTGCTACATTATCTCCCCCTTGGGATTATTCGTCCTTGAATGATGAGTAAAGGTGGATATCAAGGCACGAATATACTCAGAATTTTTCTTGACACTCCCATTAGTCAATTAAACTTTCAGCTCCTCATCACTATCAACAATCCTTATTTAGACTCAAGAATAGACAATCCATTTAAGAAAAGACAATCAATTTAGTTAAGAGTAAGGACATTACCTTCAACATTCTCATTGTCAAACATGAATAACAATCAAAAACCCTTTCAATACTTAATAAACCAATATGGACTATCATACGTCACTTAGAGTAGGCAAATAGGTTTCAATCAAGAGTAAAGATACTCTTTAAGATATTTACACTATAAAGCACGAATGAATGTTACAACATAGTCAATTCTAAATCATTTGAACACCTCAACAATCAACATTTTGAACTCATGAAGGAAGCCATCAACTCTAATAGGGAATGGGACCATCGATACAAAATACTCTATATACAATTTTCAATTTAGCACCTCATCTCAATTGTACTCCGTTTCATGGGACTCTACTCCCTTAACTTAAGCTTATAGATCTTACTCAAATTCCCATCTAACCATTTCCTCCTCTTCCATTCAAGCCTACTTCTAAGCCTCAAGAATTCCCTAGATGATCATACATATATAAAGCAAATCGACAATACTTAACTCTAAACTTCCATAGGGACTTTCATTAAAAGATCAATGGTCCTCTTTTCTACCTCACTACTCTTCCTCAAACCCTAATTATGAAATCTTCACTAGTCTATCATCAATATTCACATAATAATGACCCTAAATTCAATCCTATCACTCTACCCACTACAACTATATTGTAGAATTTTCTAGCCCACTTAGCACTTCTACTTCCACTATTCAGTGAGTTCTCACTCAAAGTCACATTAACATACTTTTACCTATCTACTATTCATCATAAGGTTTGACCTCCCTCCTTCTTATCTCTATTCCTATATGACACAAGTCTAACACTGATACCATAATAAGGATACACTTACTCACTACTCATCTATACTCATCTTCAATCCACTACTCTAAACACCACAATTTGGACGTAGAGGAACTCATTACTTCCGCCCTTTTGCAAAAACTCAAACTACTATATCTCCATGCAAAAAAAGCAAGATCATACCTCTAAAACTTGATACTTTACCTTCTACTATCAACAATAGAATAACAAGCCAAAGGTCAGTGCATGCGTAAGATGACATCAGAATCAAGAACTGTCACTCTCTCTCTTATTAACATTTATCTCTTTACTATCATTAACACTTCTATCAAGGCTGGAAAGCTAGATTACTTAAAGAGCGAGGCTTAGAACTTTATTTTGTTCCATTCCAAGAATTCAAAACAAAATAATTGGAATCGTTCTGAAGAGAACAAAAGAGCATTAGCATCCATCAATGGTAATTCTGTGTTAACAAAACTATATATAGTGTAAAATGCAAGTCACATCACATTCAACATAGGACTAAAAACACTTGGATTCATTGGGGTAAGGCCAAGATTAATGAATGAATTTATCATTTCTCAACCTCAAAAATCAGCATGATTGGAAAGCAACATGATGTGCATGGGACTAAACTATAGGTATAAACAGTGATACACCCGAAGGGAATGGAATGTTACCTTAACTGAAGTATAAGGACTATATGAGGTGGAAAAGAATTGATATCTCATCATGATCAGTCTATCACAATCCAAAAACTCAAGATCTACTTCGATTACTCATATCATCATCTCCCCCTTAGCTCTCACGGTCCTTTCTCTAAATTTATGAATCAATTTCCTCGACTAGGCTATAAGCATAAACCTCTACAATGTCAAGGAAACACTATCTACAAGAATATGCATATTAAACTCTTTTGTTATTCGATAGTCACATACATATAACTAGCCACTCAGACTCCTTTCAACGATATCACTCTTAGGTCTCTCATGTCTTTATGGAACTCTCTTTCTTTCTCTCTCTCTCTCTCTCTCTCTCTATATATATATATATATATATTCTGCTCTTAATAATGTACATGATCACTTTCCACAATTATTACAACCTAACATCCCTTTTTTTTGCCTGCTAATGCTCAACCACTGTGCTCTCATGAACTTATTTGTATAAGACTTAGACTATTCTGAAAAACTAATCATCATCTATTCATATATCCTAATTGCTTAGCATCCTATGACGACAAAGATTACTTACATCAGCCTACTCCATATCAACAACTCAAATATATAATTTGAATTCTCATAATAGTTATAACTTAGAGCCTCACCCATCTGTACACAATCATGGTTACACATCCTAAACCTCTTAAGCCTCCTCTTTCCTAGTGCTTCTCCCTTAATTTACTATCTTCATCTAGGGGGTACTTCTACTCTACTCCTAGCACTATGCTCCTTGCCAGCCAACATCTTAATCATTGAATATGTACTACAGCAAGACTCTTAGGTCAATTCTCCAACAAGGACTATCACTTCATCATGCTATCTCCTCTTTAATACTACTACTCAAAAATTCATGCTTAGGGTCTGGCACTAACATGTGCATCCATCACATACCTCTCTAATGCCGACTTGCAATTACTAGGTAAAAATTTAGGGAACATAATGCTACTAAAATTTCATACTGAGTAATCAATCAACACATTCCCTCTTCACAACTTTTGTACCACTCACCCATTCATTATAGCTCCTTATCTGGCTAACCTTATAACTCTATGAACCTTATAAACTCTCACATACAATGATAAACCTAATTTTGATCTATCACATAAAAGTGCTATTTCCCCTTCTTTAAGAGCTACACTGCACCCTCAATAGTCTGAATACTACAACACATGAACATACACTTCCTTCTGGTTTAAGGCGCTCTCTAACAGATTCTGACACTAACTCTCTCCCTCTATATACCTCATCTCATCATGGCAATCATAAGATATTTTCAACCTTTTCATCATGCTTATAGCCATCGACTCATCCCTTTACTAGTTACCTAATAGATACATATCTATAACTATAAGCCTCAATCAGTCATCACTCATACTATCTCGTCAAAAGAACACAGGCATAACTCAATCCCAATGAAGATAACCACGCACGATAAGAGAGAATAAATAAAGGGAAGTTTTCTAACAATCTCCTTAGCCTCTCAAAGATAAGAACAGATTTCTCCGTATCGATCCATGAGACTCTACTAAGACTCAGCTTGTATGTGCATGAGACCAATGAACCTAGGCTTTGATACCAACTGTCACAATCCGAAATTCGGGCGTGATGGCACTCGTCCTAACTCACCAAGACAAGTTAGCCAATAACCAAACTATAACATTAAAAATGCAGAATTATAATAAAAATGAAAGTTTAATTATGGATAACGAGTCAACTTGATA
>JAOTQJ010107115.1:0-11249 GCA_025642045.1 Solanum sejunctum | reverse complement strand
GATTTTGTATACTGGATCAGGCGGCGGGACCGCATTATGTACTTATATGAGTAACATGTTTATTAGGTGGCAGGACCATAGCGGTGAACTTGTCGGCCCGCATTTATATTTATATGCATATGTATTATGTCTGGGAAGCTGTTGGATCTTATTTTTGTAGGTGAGGTTAGTTAGTAAAACAGAGGAAACTCTGCCGAAATTTCGCTAGAATTCCAGACTAGGTTATTAAAGAAATTAAATTTAGTATGTGTTCACGTGCCCCTCTATCGGGCATTGGTCACGACCCCAGGGTGGGGTGTGACACATACTCGGTACGTCTCTCGTACTGACCCCTTCCTTTGGGGGGGCTGCGTTCATGCCTGCAGGTACCGATGATCAGGTGCAAGACCCTCTGGCCTAGGATCTTCCATTTCAGCTGCAGTGCCCTTTTTGTTTCAGGAGCCAGCTGTTGGTAGCTTCTTATGTTCATACGTTCTGTAATTGTGTTATGTATATGCACGTACTGTTAAACATATATGTCTAAAGGTCTGTGGATACTAGTGGGTTGTGAATATGTGAGATATACTTGAACACATGGTCTATTATATGTATTTGATACCTGATCAGGCGGCGAGACCGCATAACTTTATGTGTGACATGATTATTAGGCGGCAGGACCACAACGGAGACCTCGTTGGCCCTCATTTATGTATATGTATAACTGGATATATATTTGCATTGTTGTCTGGGTTGCTGCTGGGTTTTCTTTGCAGGTGCAGTTAGTTAATAAAACAGAGGAAACTCTATCAAAATTTTGGTAGGTTTCCAGGTCGGTTTCATTGGAAATTTAAGGTTAGCATGTGTCTAGGTGTCCCTATCGGACACTGGTCACGACTTTATGGTGGGGTGTGACATTTAATCTTAGAAAAAAAGTTCTAATATATATATATTTCCTTTTCTTAAAACAACTGCATCCACCCTGGTCGAAAAATCCACCAGTGACTAGCATTTCGAGTTAACACATTCCTCTTCTTCTATAACCCCATTTTCCTCTGTTTCTCGGATGAGATTAACACCCAAAACCACCAGCCAAACAATCACCAAATGTGACCCAATTTCAACCCCTTTTCGCTGGGAAACCACACCCCAACAGTCCACCCACAGCTCCACCACGAAGATGCCAGAAAATACCGACCCCAACCCCCATTTTAGTCCCATAAAACAGCAACAAAAGAACCCCCCAAACCCCACGAAACTGCACCAAAACACAGCCCCCAAAACCCTATTTCAGCACCATTTCGCCACCAATCACATCCCAAAAAGGCAGCTCCAAAATCACATTCCAAATGCCTACCAAACAGTACCATTTTGCCACCAAAACCCCCCACAAAATGCAGCTCCAAAACCCATCGCTTTACCATTGTGAAATAGCCCTAAAAACCACCCAAATGACCCCAAAACCACACCATTTTCGACCCCAAATTAGCTCCCAAAAACCCATCAAAAAAACCCACAAAATCAGCCACCTTCGACCCCAACTCAACTCCCGAAAATCCGTCAAAAAATCCCATGAAATCAGTCACCTTCCTCCCCGAAAATCAGTCCAAAATAGCACCAAAACCGCCATTCAAACAACAACACAATACCCAACATCAGAGGAGCTTAGTATTGGAAAGATTAAGTTCAAACCATTTGATTTAGGCAGTCACCAGATTGCTCACCATGTTTGGAAAGATTATTATGCTAAGGTGGATGCTATTATTTACTTAGTGGATTCCTATGACAAAGAAAGATTCACTGAGTCAAAGAAAGGTTCGCTGAATCTAAGGTGGATGTTGTTGTTTACTTAGTGGATTCCTATTACAGTTCTTGGCCACTGTTCCTTTTCTTATATTGGGTAACATAGATCACCCTAAACCTTTTTTTTTTGGAAAATTATATGCTTGCCTATTTGTTTTGTTTTTTTAGTCATGTGCTATTATTTTTATGATGCCTCTTGTATATATTTTCGTATGATTATTAATTAAAATGATTATTGCTTTGTAATTTTCGTTACTTTACATTTTATAGTTTTAAAATGATTTCAGTGATGTTTTGATTACCAATTATATATAATATATTTTATTATTTATTGTTCACTATCTTATGTCTTTTCTTTAATTTTGTCACTATTGGATGTTGAAATTTAAAGTAACAAGATGTTTCTTATCTCTTATTGATTGTTGTCTCTTTAGAAATAACTTTAAGTAATTTTGCTATTTTTACTCTTTGTTGGTATCTTTAATCGATATTGAATAATATGTTGTTTGTTAAATTTGACCGATGAAAGATCTATCCGTTAGATTTTGAGGTCTTCCTATTTAGAAAAGACAAAATTTTTTTAGTTTAGATTGATATTTGTTATGTTTTAAAATTCAAAAATTTTAGTTCAAGTTACGAATACATTATTTTTATTAAATTCGGCCGATGAAAAATCTATCCGTTGGATTTCGAGGCCTTCCCATTCAAAAAAAGATGGAAAATTTTAGTTTAGATGGATATTTGTTATATTTTAAAATTTGAAAGTTTTGATTTAAATTCACGCATATTGTTTGTTAAACTTGGCAAATGACGAAATATCTTCGTCGGTTTTCGAGGCCTCCCCATTAAAAAAAATAGAATAATTTTAGTTATTATTTATTTATTCATTCGCTTCTCATATCATTTTTATTTCATTGTTTGGGTATATTTTGTAATCATTATACTTATGTTATATTGTATATCTACTCCTCAATTTGAAAGAAAATGAGTTCAGCCAGGACCTACAGTTGTGGATTCTAAAGGGTGCTAATACCTTCCCTTTGGAATAACTTGAACCCTTATCTGAAAATTTTTGATTCATAGACTATTTCGTAAATAATTAATTGATTTCCTAATTATCCTTAAAATTAGTTAGTGACTCCAAACTTAAACTATTTTTTTTAAATTCTTTTATTATTATTTTTATTGAGTTGCCACGACGTTGCGCCTTCGGGATGTCAACAGAATGGCTACTTTGCTGAAAATATTTTGAGGTTCTAACCATTATGAGTTTAGTTTTTCAACTTGAGGAGGATTCTATTTTATTTATTTATTTATTTTTATATATCACATGTGTATATATTGATATTTGTATGTCTATATTCATTCATTATTTGTTTATTTATATGTATATGATCATTGTATTCATAACATGTTTCCATTGACATTGATTTTATGTATTTAAAAGAACGATTTTGCAAACATACAGCCGGTCTTTGTTTTACACATTTGACCTTCTTGGAATAAGTGACAATTTATTGGTTTGTGATGCGTCCAATGATTGTCATAAGTTCCAACCCAAGTCTTCCGCTTGGGCCCTAGTTTGATAAAAACCTGTTTTATCTTATATATTGTGTTGATTATTTGTCTATTGTGTTTATTTATTTATTCATTCATTATTTGTGTACTTGTCTGTATATTGTCATTTGTATTCATGACATTAATCTCGTCAAATGAAAAATAGTTTGCATTAGGAATAAGGAAGTTACGTGGTTATCTGCAGCTGTCCTATCAGAAAACCCCCCTTATATTTTTTGGAAGTGGTAAGTGGGTAGTTGGTTTGCGGTCACCCAACGTCATTTACTATTTCACCCCATAGTTTGTCCAACTCGGGTACTAGAATTTTTGAAACCAACTTTTAGTAAATCTAGGCTAGAGTGGATTTATTTAGGTGCATTTGCCTAGGGTGACCTGATATTTATGATTGGGTCCATGAGAATACCGCCTTGCATCTAATTGAGAAAAATGTGTATGTCGGGTTGTCTGTACCATTGCCCTTTGGGTTTGGAATTTTTATTAGTTGTAACTTAGTTCATTTTATTATAAAAGTAAATAGTTTAGAGTTATACCTCTGTGTAGAAATTATTTTTCTTTGTATACCCTTTTCCCTCATTTTGTATTCCCATTTATTCTATTCATATGATTTGTATAATGTATTTTTAGGGGGATAATAGGACGCACAAACGACATACATATTTTTCAATATTTAGGTTTATTATGATGCATTATACATTATTCATTTGTGTAAAGATTACATAATTTATTTCGTTCATATTTATTTGATCTTGTACAAATACATATATTTTGTTTGAAATACAATTTTGCCAATTTTAATTTGTTTGAACTAGGATTGACCTGATTCCCATTGCAACGAGATACGTAGGCGTTAAAATAACTCAATCATATTCCCCGTAAGCTTTTCGTGTTATTACTATTAAAATGGAGATGATTTTTTTAGGTTAAAAAAAAATACTTTTGAACACCAGAGTTTGTTGAGGTTGAAACAGGGTTAGAATTTTTGAGGACTTATTTTTAAGAAGTCCTCAAAAATTCTACCAAGATTGTACTCAAATGCTAGATTTGCAAGATGCCACTTTGAGCTTGTATATATTTTAATTTTGTATGTATTTTTATATTCAATATTTGTCTTTCACTTTATCTATTTTACATTTTTGTAAAAAAGAAAAAGAGAAAATTTTTGTTTGATATTAATAGTTTGCCCTTAGTATGATTCACTAATTGTTTTTTTAATCTAATTCTATTATTTTTCTTTAAAAAAGATGCATTTCTTTGTTTATTTAAAATATGCATTTTATACAATATCCTCACAAACTACATGTACCTGATTCTCATTTTTATGAGATACGTAGGCAGTGCTTATGTGTTCAGTGCTCCTTGTCAATTTTATTTTAAAAAAGAGATTCAAATTGTTCATATTTTTTATATATCTTCATGAACTACGCGTACCTGATTCTCATATCCATGAGATACGTAGGCAACCCTTTTGGGTTCGATAGTCATTTTTCAAAAAAAAAAAACATGTACGTGTTTTAAGAATCAATCTTTGACTCAATTGGGACCATTACAATTAGAGACATGTGAAATATTTTGTAGGATGGAAATAATTTGATTTTATTGTAAATCATAGATTTTTTTGGTACCTCTCATTTTATTTTTGTGATACCTGAAAATTCTTTTGCACTCACTAAAGATAAGAATAAAACCAATTTCATAGTTTCAAGTGCATTGTGTGACTAGCATTAGATTGAAATTCAATTGTATCACATTGTTGATCTAGAACTTGGTCTGAATGTTTGTTGAGGTGAAATTTTGAGTAATGTTTGGTTTAAGAAAGGATTGTAGGTTCTCTTTGACCCATTTTTGCCTTTCAAAGCCAACCAAATAACATTAATCCTTGGTTTTTCCCCACTTTGAGCCTGAAGCCTTTTCTTTGGACAATCACACCTTAGCCGTTCCCCTTTTTGAGTGCTTACATGCACTATCCCTCTCTTGGCTCATCCTTCTTGAGTGCACAAAAATGTGCAAATGATAAGATGAAGATTTCAATTTGAAATTACTACAGGCAAAAGCTGTAAAGTCTCAAAGTTAAGGAAGCAAAACGACTTCTAGATACAAAAGAAAAAAGGGAGAAAAGAAAACGGATGTTGAAAAATAAAAAAAGACAAAAATACCACTGCAAGGTTGAATAAAGACAAGAAGAGAATTGTTCTAACAAAAGAGAAAAATTTCCAAAAGGGGAGTAAAATGAAGAAAATTCTCAGCGAGTAATGTCTCTATGAAGTCGAAACAAGGACAACAAAGAGTATCAAGCATCAAATGCGCATCACTTGTCAAAATAACAAAATCAGTGTAACGCTCAAGGAAGAATTAAGTCACTTTTATCCCAGATGAATATCCTACCAGCTCGTGTGTCTGCATTATATACCAATTACAAATCCTACATGATCTCATTTCAAATGTTCTTACATTAGTGGAGACCTATATGAAGTCCAAGCATATGCTATCACAATTGCATACATTGAACATCTTTCTGAGTGTGAGCGTATATTTACAAAATATCCTTAAATCAAATATTTCCTACATGTGTGAAATACAAATTTCTATGTTGTGAGAGCACTTGACACATGAGGGTTGGTATAATTCAAAATCTTTGTTTGAATCAAGTTGAATAGATCTTGTTGATACTTTAGTATGTTTGAGGTACCACTTGAACCTGTACGACTTACTCCAAATTCAATCTTGGTTAAAAGAAAAAAAGAAATAAAAGAAATTTTTATGTATTCCTAACTGTTGGTACCAATTGTAGTTAAAGGTTGACTATTTCTTTATATTCTTTATTTTTGAAAAAGAAAAAAAAAGAGGCCAAACAAATTTTGGGGATCCTTTTTTATTATTCTTTTTATATATACACCTTTAAAGAAATTCTTTGAATTATTTTTCTTGAAAGTTGCATTTTTCTTTTGATATATGATTATTGTTTTAAATAATGTAACCTTAGGCTAATCCTATCAGTGTGAGATGCATATTTTATTTCATTGAATTGTCCATTCCAAAAAAAAATAGTATATCTTTTATTTTTTAAGTTAAATAATTTTAGAGCGTCACTGCCTTCAATGTGACAATTTAAATATTTTGGAGCTTCACTTGCCCTCAAAGTGACAAGTTAATAATCTTGGAACATCACTTGCCTCCAACATGACAAGTTAAATAATTTTAGAGAGTCACTTGCCTTCAACGTGACAAGTTTAATTATTTTTGGAGGGTCACTTGCCTTCAACATGACAAGTTAAATAATTTTGGAGTGTCACTCGCTTTCAATGTGAAAAGTTAAATCATTTTTGGAGCGTCACTTTCCTTCAACATTACGAGTTAAATCATTTTGGAGCATCACTTGCCTTTAACGTGACAAGTTAAATAAATTGGAGCTACACTTGCCTTTAACGTGATAAGTTAAATAATTTTTGGAGAGTCACTTCCTTCAAAGTGACAAGTTAAATTATTTTTGCAGAGTCACTTGCCTTCAACATGATAAGTTAAATAATTTTGGAGTGTCACTGCCTTCAACATGACAAGTTAAGCCATTTCGAAGAGTCACTTCCTTCAATGTGATAAGTTAAATAATTTTGGAGTGTCACTACCTTCAGTGTGACAAGTTAAGCTATTTTGGAGAGTCACTTCCTTCAATGTAACAAGTTAAATTATTTTGGAAAGTCACTTCCTTCAATGTGACAAGTTAAGCTATTTTTGGAGCGTCACTTCCTTCAATGTGACATGTTCAATCAGAGCTTCACTTCTTTCAATGTGACATGTTACATCATTTTTGGAGTGTCACTTCCTTCAACTTGACATGTTAAAATCATTAATGGAGCGTCACTTTCTTCAATGTGACATTTATATCATTATTGGTGCGTCACTTCCTTTAACATGACATGTTCAATCAGAGCATCACTCCTTTCAATATGACATGTTACATCATTTTTGGAGAGTCACTTCCTTCAACGTGATACGTTAAAATCATTATTGGAGCGTCACTTTCTTTAATGTGACATTTACATTATTATTGGAGCGTCACTTTCTTCAATGTGATATGTTAAACTGGAACGTCACCTCCTTCAATATAATTGACGTGTACTTTTGATCATCCTTTCCTTCATGAGCAGTACACTTGAAAATGGATCATCATCTCCTTCAGTATGACATGTTAAACCAGGTTTGCACGAATTATGTTCATATTTATGTTTCCATTTGCTAAGTTTTCTCAGATGTTATAGTACAAAATGTGTACTACGTTAGAAAGGACACATCAAGTCCAAATTGAAGATTATGCCAGTAATTGAGACAAAATTTTTGAGCAAGATCTCAAAAATTCTGCAACTTCCACCATCGTCAATGCACTCTTATTTGAAGGTTAAGTGTTTGGTAAAATTGGGTTCGTCAACTTTCTTTGTCCACGATCTCTTTCATCGATCATATCCAAAGAAAGGGACATTTGTTGACACCCAATTTTGACCTAATTTTTTAAAAAGTTTATAGTTTTATCTTATTATTGTTAGTTCTTGATATATATATATATATATATATATATATATATATTGTGTTAAATTACAAGTTTTTGTTATTTTATTTATTTATTTATTTATCATTGATTATATTTATTTTATTCATTTTAATATTTTTAACATAGTGTATTAAATTATTTTTTCTTGTCCAATATAATTATACGCATGTCTATTTGGCCCATAATTTGGGCCATATTTCTCTAGCCTATTAGGTTTTGAGATGAAATTTGCATGTAACAATAGAGGTAGCCATTTTAATCTTCGAAATAAATCCTAATATATATATATATATATATCCTTTTCTTAAAATAACCGCACCCATCCTTGCCGGAAAATCCACCGGTGACCACCATTTTCAGTCAACACATTCTTCTTCTTCTACAACCCATTTTTCTCTATTTCTCGGACGAGATTAACACCCAAAACCACCAGCCAAACAACCACCAAACGTGACCCCATTTCAACCCCTTTTCACCAAAAAACCACACCCCAATAGTCCACCCATAGTTCCACCACGAAGACGCTGGAAATCCCGACCCAAAACACCCATTTCAGTCCCACCAAAACAACAATGACCCCCCAAACCCCACGAAACTCCACCAAAACACAGCCCCCAAAAACCCATTTCAGCCCCATTTCGCCACCTATCACACCACAAAAACAAAGCTCTAATATCCCATTTTAAATGCCCACCAAATAACCCCATTTCGCCACCAAAATCCCCCACAAAATGCAACTCAAATCTCCGTCCCTTTACCACTATGAAACAATCCTGAAAATACCCAAACGACACCCAAAACATTACCATTTTGACCCCAAATCAGCTCCCAAAAATCGGTCAAAACCCCCCACAAAATCAGCAACATTCGGCCCCAAATTAGCTCCTAAAAAACCATTGAAAACCCCCACAAAATCAGCCACAATCCTCCCATAAAATCAGTCCCAAATAGCACCAAAGCCACCGATCAAAAAACAACACAATACCCAACGTTAGAGGAGCTTAGTATTAGAAAGATCAAGTTCAAAGCATTTGATTTAGGTGGTCATCAGATTGATCGCCATGTTTTGAAAGATTATTACGCTAAGGTGGATGCTGTTCTTTACTTAGTGGATTCCTATGACAAAGAAAGGTTCGTTGAGTCTAAGGAGCAGCTAGATGCTATCCTCTCTGATGAGTTCTTGGCCATTGTTCCTTTTCTTATATTGGGTAACATAGATCACCCTAAAACTCTTTTCTTTCTTTCTTTTTTTCTCAAAATTGCTTGCCTATTTGTTTTGTTTTCTTTAGTCATGTGCTATTATTTTTATGATGCCTCTTGTATATATTTTTCGTATGGTTATTAGTTAAAATGATTATTGCTTTGTTATTTTTGTTAGGTTACATTTTACATTTCTGAAATGATTTTAGTGATATTTTGATTACCAATTGTATATAATATATTTTAATATTTATTATTTATTACTTTATATGTCTTTAATATTTCTTGTCTCTTATTGTTGTTGTCTCTTTAGAAATAATTTTAAGTAATTTTGCTATTTTTACTCTTTGTTGGTATCTTTTATCAACATTGAATAATATGTTGTTTGTTAAATTTGGCCGATGAAAGATCTATCCGTCGGATTTTGAGGCTTCCTCATTTAGAAAAAAGGGAAAAGTCTTAGTTTAGATTGATATTTGTTATATTTTAATATTCGAAAATTTTAGTTCAAGTTACGTATACATTATTTTTGTTAAATTTGGCTGATGAAAAATCTATCCCTTGGATTTCGAGGCCTTCCCATTAAAAAAAAAGATGAAAAATATTAGTTTAGATTGATATTTGTTATATCTTAAAATTTGAAAGTTTTGGTTTAAATTCGTGCATATTGTTTGTTAAACTTGGCCAATGACGAAACTTTTCCATCAGTTTTCGAGGCCTCCCAAGTAAAAAAGATGGAACAATTTTATTTTATTATTTATTTATTCATTATTTTGTATATTCTTGACTTGAACCCTTATGTAATGCCCGATAAAATTACCAAAATACCCCTAGAATGGACACGTGTGCATAACACATCTTCCTAAGCTCAGATGAGAAATCCGAGATCGAATTTGCAATCAGCGCAAAAAATCGAGTCAAAAAATAGTCTTGACCCAATTTTAAAACAACCGAGTCAAAAATTTATTTTCACAAAAATTTACCAAAAATAGCAAGGGTACGCGATAGGTCCGCGATAGGTTCATGTCGCGGACCTGTCATACCGACTTGCTCCATCAAGTTTTAAAATTTTATTCTTTGGAGGGGCATTTTGGACTTTTCTCCACCTCTTTTAAACATGAACGACAAACCATCTAGGTCATTTTTATGATCAAATCGGGTGATAAGCCCCAGTTTAAGTCCTTCATTATATTTGAAAGATAAAGCTTGAGAGAGAGGAAAGAAGAACACAAGATTAGGGAATTCTTGATGGTTGAATTGGAGAGATTTGATCCCAGGTATGTAAGGCTAAACAAAAATAAGAGATTATCCTCTCATATACCCCATAGGTGGTCTTAGATGGTTGATTGAAGGTTCTTGAGTCATGTAACAGCCCAACACCGGGGTCATGTCTCATGCCGATGCGGCTCTTAAACCAATATTAAATCGCAAAACCACAACTTAAAGTGTAAGAATTCTACCAAAATTTCGGCAGAGTTTCCTCTATTTTTAAGCCCTATCCTCACCTGCAGCAGCTCCCAGAATGTACAAACACCACATTTGCACACACATATATATATATATATAACTAATGCGGGCCGACAAGGTCACCGCTATTGCAGAACTGCTCACAAGTACAATACACACATACCATCACATCACAGGCCAAACTTCTTACCCACTCGTATCCACAGACCTCTATACAGAAAGGCTATAACATGTGATGGGACAGGGCCCCGTCATACCCTCGAATATACCAAAGAGGTTACAAAACAAATAAACTATAAATACTAGTACATATTCCAAAACAATGCTCCTGGAGTAAAGGAGCGAGACAATGGTGGATAGATGTCCTAGGAGGGAGGCTCTCTCACCTGTTCCTCTGTACCTGCGGGCATGAAACGCAGCCCCCAAGAGGGGGGTTAGCACAGAATACATACTGAATATGTAAGTGGTAAAAGCAGATATGAATGATGAAATAAACTAGAAGTACAGCTGGAAGAGGCGTAACTCATACAAATGTCAAAAATACTCTTTTTAGGTAAAAGCTCAAATATGCATGTCAGACTGGGATGATGGCGGACCCTGAATTCGCTCCATGCAGTACACGACTCTGGGAAGATTCAAATAATTGAAATCTCTATCACAAGTCCCATCTGTAGTAGAGGTGAGC
>JAOTQJ010107104.1:0-11249 GCA_025642045.1 Solanum sejunctum | reverse complement strand
ATAAAGAGAAGATAAGAGTCTTTTGAAAAACTGAAAACTTGTTTGAAAAACTGAAAACTTGTTTCAATTGGAAATGATTAGAGGGCTGCTTTTGAGCCGTTTTTAAAGACTTCTTTGAATGACTTTCTCTTGACATTTTTCCCACACATGAACACCTGTTAATACACTTGTTATGCAGCAGCTTGCCCCTCATAATTGGGCCTAAATGGGTCTCAAATTTGATAGACCTTAGCTGCCCATTTTTCAGCTTTCTTCTTAATTAGTCTTAGGCCTAAATAGTCAAGTGGGTTATGTTACACTTGGGCCTTTTTTACATTCTTCTTGGATTGAAAATAAGGTCCATTTATGATGCCAAAACATGGGCTAAATTTACCCCCTTAACATGAACTTTATTCATAATCGATCTTGGACAAATTCGACGTTGGACCTCAGCTCCGTTTAGCTAGCAAATTTAAGCTAAGCAAATAGGTGACTCACCTACTAGCATATTAAGTCTTACAAGCACCTTAATTTACTCACTTTGTTTATGGCTATGATCTCCTCAATTTAACACAAAATATGTATACACTCGAGCCTCGTAAGCATTAGATGCACATATCGCCTATTAATATGAGATTCAAACACTTTTAAAAATTGACGTTAATTTAACCAAACCATATCATGTTTCATTTACATAGCATTAGTACATGTAAATTGTGGGCTGTTATATGAGGTTATAGCCATTTTCAAATACATGCAACCTAACGTATCTCCTAACTTCAACTATATCCTCAAATGTCGTTGACCTATGTAAAACCTTATAATCAGATAGTTGATCATTGATTACGCTCCTTCTTTCTTTTGCTAGAACCTTCATTTCCTCAGAATCATAATCACATTCAACAATAACAATATCACAGTTATCATCAGTACCATCAGAGGTAAACTCAAAAGCTGATTCATCAATTTCTAACTCAACATCAAACTTAGACTGTCTCAACTTAGTTATATTTTCAACATCAAAAACTAATTCACTATCCTCTACAACAAACAGGTTTATTGCATCAAAATTATCATTAACAAAGGACAACAATGTCCTAATACCCTCATCACCTTCAATTTCATATAATTTTCCAAAAGGGACTGATACAATTAATTGTTGAACACCAACTAATCCTAATTTATCAATGTATTCATTGGTAATATCTATAAAAGACAAGAGATCAAAATCATAACCTTTCCATTCATGAACAAGCTTTCTATCATAGTCCAATCAAGCTCTCTAATCCATTCTTCACCATGATGAAATTCCAAATCAACAAGAACTATTTTAGAGAAGCTGAAATGGATTGCAAAATATATACTAATATATTAGACGAAGGGATAGAAGAATGAAAAGACAAAACCATAAGGAAAGATAAAGTAACAGCCACACTAACACAAAAATAAATTATATTTTAAAGTTGGTACCATATTCATGAATAAAAAATTTGAATCACATTTCAATTTGTTACTAAAAAAAAATACCAAATCCTAAACCACCTATTATAAAAATCAAAAACCCTAAACCACCTATTACAAAACCCTACAAAACCTCCCAAATCGTAACATGCAAATCTGACACTAACCAAAAATTAGTATAAATATTAACCAATATCCTAAAAGAAACCAACAAATGATACAGATTACAACATGCGAATGAACAAGTTTGTTGTACATAATCAGAGGAAAGCCAAAAACCTTAACCCAAAAACCCTAACTCAAAACCCTAACTAGAAAACCCTAACCCATAAATCAAAGAAAACACAAGCTAACTCTAAGTCGAACAACCAAATTAAAGGAAACCCAAAAACCCTAACAAATCGAAACTTCACAAAGTGGTATAACAAAACCCAGAAACCCTAACAAATCGATACTTTAAAATATAAACAAAACCTCATAAATAAACCCTATAACCCATAAACATAACCCGCAAAATCATAAACGAAATCCTAAACCCATAAATAAAACACACAAATCAAGTAAACTAACTTAAATGTTCATACCTTAATTGCGTCTACAAGATCTTAAGTCGAACTCAAATGTCAAGAAACTCAGAAGCTTGAGAATATCTTTAGACGATGCTTAAGAAATCGAAAGGTTAGAGGTTAGTTCTAGGTTTGAAGTTTATGTGAAATGAATTGGGAACATGTATTTTGGTATATAATTTAGAACGGGTCGAGTTTGGTTCGTTGGGTTGGGTATTTACTAAAATGGGTAAAATTAGTTTAATTTGGGGCAATCCATCAAACTAAGGGCAATTCTAGTTAGTTTGCTAATGGCAGAGGTGTAAATAAACTTTTTTAACGACAGAGATTAAGTGAAACAATATTTCATACTTGGCGGGTACTTTTGCCCCTGTCCCAAAATTTAACTGAGGAGTATTTTTGAGTCAAAAGTCAAAACATAATGTTAAGAATAAAAGAAAAATTATAAAATTAAATTATTTTTAATTTTAGTAAGATATTTTTTTTTTATAGATGGATTAAAAACAAAAAGAATTACACAAAAATAGACATAAAAGGTACAATAGGTGAAACAACCACCAAACAAGGTGTAAGAATGGAGTAATAATTACAAATAGCGCACTGCCTTTTGTGGTTAGAGCTGGCAATCAAACAAGAAATTGAGCGTATATGTTCGGCAGAGGTAAGAATAGTGTAAAGAGGATATATCTCCAGAGAGTTGAAGCACTTTCGAGGAAGCTTGAGGTGTCATGAAGAGGCTGTACAAGGCTACTGACGATGAATTCTTGGAGTTCCATAAGAGAGAAATTGGGGTTTCTCAACCTAGAAATTTCACTCGACGAATCTCTGCTTCTGAGGTCTGAGTTATTTAAGATTATCTATTGTTCAGCTCTCTATTTGCTTGATGAAATGATTGAGACTGTGGAATTTCCCCCAATTTGAACTGACCCTTTTCAAGCTGCTGATACATTAGTTTATATACTTTCAGAATTCCATTTAAGTTTTCTATCTGTTGGAGTGGATTAAGGGGTACTTGGTCTCTGTGTATGATTTTCAGCAATACTCATTTCTTGAGTTAGACGCAAGATTAACTTTTTATCATGAATCAAAGCCAGACCTAGCCTAATCCATTGTTTACTCGTTGTTGGAAGGTAAAAGTAAGAATTAAAGTTTTTGCACGGATTGCCCCTATTTCAGGGTGATCGATGTTCTTTAATGTTTGCCGGTGTTGCTCATTTAATGAAAAGTTGCTTGATGAAATGATTGAGACTGTGGAATTTCCCCCAATTTGAACTGACCCTTTTCAAGCTGCTGATACATTAGTTTATATACTTTCAGAATTCCATTTAAGTTTTCTATCTGTTGGAGTGGATTAAGGGGTACTTGGTCTCTGTGTATGATTTTCAGCAATACTCATTTCTTGAGTTAGACGCAAGATTAACTTTTTATCATGAATCAAAGCCAGACCTACCCTAATCCATTGTTTACTCGTTGTTGGAAGGTAAAAGTAAGAATTAAAGTTTTTGCATGGATTGCCCCTATTTCAGGGTGATCGATGTTCTTTAATGTTTGCCGGTGTTGCTCATTTAATGAAAAGTTGCAGTCTAGGTATCCTTAACTATGACCTTATTTTGCAATACTTAAGTTTAGAGAACTTTCCCCTTTTGCGTGTCATACGGTGTAGTATCTAATTCGCAAGACATAAGTTTAGAGAACTGTTGCAAGTTGTTTAGTATCTCATTCGCAAGATGTAAGTTTAGAGAGCTTTTGTCTTGTCTGGCATAAGTTGTGTAGTATCTAATTCTCAAGATATAAGTTCAGAGAACTTTTGCCTTGTCCGGCAAAGCTTATATAGGAATAAGTTATGTCTTTTAAGGCATAACTTTTTCGGTTCTATAAGTGAACTTATGCTTCTATTGGCATAGTTCTGTAAGAATTTAGTTATGCCACTTGTGGGTTATGAACTGTTTAAGACATTACATTCTGAAACTAAACTTATGCCTCTACCGGTATATGTTTTGTTGGAACTAACTACTAAGCTATGCCTTGTAAGGCATAACTTGTGGATTATGGCGTAAGTTCTTTAGGAATTAAGCGGCATAACTTGTGTTATATGATGGTATGTAAATATGAACTCTTTTTTTTTTGGTTTTGTTTTTTCGATGTTGGGGGGTATTTTCAGCCACTTTTTTGTTACTTAAAGGTGCTGAAGGGAAAAAAAATTAAAGATCTCAAAGGAGGGGCATTCCTGTGAATGACCCATAAGAATTTGGATCGACTTATTACACTTTGCACTGTCTATAGTGAGTCATGCATTGGGCCGTCTTTTTTCTTCTTTCGGTGGTTTTAACCAACCACTAGTTGTGAATGTAAAGGTTTGAGTTACAGAGATTTAGTCACCTTATTAAATGAGTTGAATGGTGCACATGTATTTCTGGTTAATTCCTGCAAATTTATTGTACGCGAAGTATCTGACTAGCTTTTGGGACGACAGTTTCATTTAATGGTGTAGAAATGTTTATACGACTAGTGTAATTTCGCCAGCTCCAACAGGACTGTAGCCTGCTTTTCCATAATGTAGAAGCTCACCTGCATTTGGCTTTAAGTATGATTTTTATTTTTCATTGTCACCAAATAAAACTTAAAAGTCTTTCAGCTAATACCAGATACTATTTATTGACTGTATCATCCAAGTGACAGCCTTCAGGTTCATCACCAGGTATGTACTGTTGAATGCCTTGCATTTATGTCTTCTTATTGGCACAGCCTGATGTGAAGTATCGGTGGCGCATCCAATAAATTGGAACGAACAAACAAATAACTAAAGAAAACTGAGGCCTTCATTTTGTTGATGCTAAGTCTCTGTTTTGGATCCAGATCCGTTATTCATTCCATGAAAGCTATTGTTGGATATTCTCCAGCTAAAAGCCAGAATATGGGTCTTATGGGAGGTTTAAGAAAACGTGTACCAATTACCAAAATCATATTTTTATTAGGTACACTTTCTCTTTGTGGTGGAAAGAAATTATCACTTTAGTATACAATGGTAACAAAAATGAGGCCTTCATACTAGGTGCTGGTTAAGCCTCAGTTGCAGCTTAAGTTGGTGTAAAAGAATTTCACATTTCAATATAAGGTAATCCCACATCAGTCATTAAATCAATCAACTAACGACCCCTTATCCCAAATTGTTGCATTATCTACATGAATGTTCAGTATCCATTTCTGGTCTATTATATTCTGCTTGAGGGTAATAAATTTTAAGGTGTTTGAAATTCTTTTCTTTTGAATCTAAGATACTGGTCCATTATGCAAAGCCACTGAAACTATTTTCTTTTTCCATTTTTGGGTCAGGTTACAGTGAAGCGGCTGGATTTGTATGGGAAGTTAAATGGTCATGAGGGATGTGTCAACACAATTGACTTCAATGCCACTGGTGATGTTCTTGTCTCAGGTTCTGATGACACACGAGTAATACTATGGGACTGGGCAACAAGGAAATCAAAATTGTCTTACTCATCAGGCCACATCGACAACATATTCCAGGCCAAGTTCATGCCCTTCACTGATGATCGGAAATTGGTAACTGCTGCTGCTGATGGCCAGGTGTTGTTTTGCTCATCTTGTGCACTTTACTATGTGAAATCTGAAAGATAATGCGAAAGTGTATGAGCTAATTAGTTCATTTGTATGTCTGAAATATGCTGTAGTAGATATGGCTTTTGCTTACTGGACCATTCTCCTATTGTGATATAATCATGACCCCAGTCATTATCAAACCAGAAGAACTGTCGAATGATGATAATATTAGTGGCCTGTATTGGAAAGGACAAGTCCTGTCAAATTCGCAGACCGATCAAGTCCTTAAAGAGATTCCATGAGGTCGATTTGTTTGTTGCATAACGAAAAAAGCACAAAATTCTGCATGTGTTGTATAATATTTGATTTCTAAAGTAAATCATTGCATCACTAATTTATTCTACGCATAACTATTGCAGTATGTGGTCTGCATAATTACTGCAGTGCTTAATTTGCAATATTAAACTCTGCATTGCTGATAAATGAGCAGTGTAGGAATCTATGCATTAATTTATGTGACTCCAATGTGGATTAACAATATATTTAATAATCTATGCATTATTTTTGTGAATCCAATGTGGATTAACAATATATGTACTAGCATGACCAGGGTAAGAGTGTTAAAGGCAAGCGCTCATGGGGATGGCCCACTGGTCATTGAAGTGTGTGAAAAGACCATTGAACAGAAAAATGGTTCAAAGTCTAGTAGAGAATTGAGACAAAAAATGTCAGGTGTTTTTTTCACTTTGTCTAAGCCTTGGCAGGGATCCGGTACATGTGCTGGTGAGATGTAGCAGGTGCCGGGTAGAATAGTCGAGGTGCGCCACAAGCTAGTATAGACACTACCATATATAAAAATGTATAACAATCCTTGCATTATGTTATTACCTATAAGAATCACCTGTGGAACTATCAGCTCCTATATGGCATCCTCTGCTTCACTTGATGATTCTTTTTCTTAATGCCATAAAAGTATCTGTGCCCAACAATTCAAGGATTTAGGAATGCATTGCAAGTAAATTAGTGAGATCACCAAATTATATTGTAGCATTGAGTGATTGGATAAATAATTGTAATACCAAACATATTCTTTTTTTTCAATAGACCCTTGTGGTCAGACTCTTTCCCCGATTCTATGCATAGCGGGAGTTTTAGTACACCGGGCTTGCCTTTTTTACCAAACCTATTCTTTTTATTGCCCTAGTATGATGTAACACATGTTTATAGATCACGGGGATGTACATCCAAACAAAGTTGCTGTACTGATAGATAATAGTTTTAGGCCCGTAATTTGGGGACTAGGGAGAAATAATTTCTGACACCCATGGGCTTATTCTTCAATCTTCTCTGATTTCTGCCATCGCCAACACTTTCTCACTGCAGGTCAGGCTTGGTCTATTGCTGGAGAATGGTCGCGTAGAAACTAAAAGGCTAGGTAGGCACCACGGTCGTGTACATAATCTTGCAGTGGAACCAGGGAGCCCCTACATATTCTATAGCTGCAGTGAAGATGGTTTTGTTCAACATGTAGGTTGTCGTATGCTGTTTTACCTGTAAAAAAGTTCTTTTGTTCAGGTTATTTTGCTTTAACTTGCATCTGTTCTTCAGTATGACCTGCGAAGCAGTTCTGCTACAAAGCTATTCTGTTGCTCATCTTTCACGGAAAACAATAAGCAATCTTCTAGCAGTGTTAGGTTGAACTCCATTGTGATAGATCCAAGAAATCCTAATTATTTTGCTGTTGGAGGTTCTGATGAATATGCACGTGTATATGACATCAGAATGTACCAACTAGATGCTTCGCATAATACAGATAGGCCTGTCAACACATTTTGTCCCCCTCACCTGATTGAAACACATGAAGTTCACATTACAGCATTGGCTTACTCGAGCTCTAGCGAGTTGCTGGTGTCATACAATGACGAACTGATATATTTGTTTCACAAGAACATGGGATTGGGTCCATCTCCCCTGTCTTCACAAGGTGATAATGCAAAGAAACTGGACGAGCCACAAGTTTATTCTGGGCATAGAAATTCGAGAACTGTTAAAGGAGTGAGTTTCTTTGGTCCTGGGGATGAATATGTCTTGAGTGGATCTGATTGTGGTCATATATTTATCTGGAAGAAAATGGGTGCTAAGCTTGTTAGGCTGATGGTTGGTGATAGGCACATAGTAAATCAGCTTGCGCCCCATTCCTATATTCCTGTTCTTGCAACATGTGGAATAGAAAAGACCATAAAGCTTTGGATTCCATCATCAAACAATGTTACTCCATTGCCTCCTAACGTCCAAAAGGTGCACAATTTAGCAATTCTCTTAATGGCTATTCATGTTTAGAATCGAAAGTCACAGATGGTTCATGTAATCTAGTATTGATTTGTTGGTTACTGCACTTTCTTTTGCTGTGAGCAGATAATGGAAGCTAACAGGCGAGGTCGAGAGGACTATTCACAGGCTACACTGACCCCAGACGTAATAATGCATGTCTTACGTATGCATAGGAGGCAAGCACTGGCTTATGTTGAGAGAAGACACGACAGAAATGACATCGACAGTGATGAGGATGATGGGGGAGAGGCTTACGTTTTAGGATTTTCAGATGGTGATACTGAGGGTGCCTCTGAATGCAGCATTAGCTGAATTCATATAATAATCCAGGGTACAACGGTTCTTATCTTCTACTTTTTTCTTCTTATCTTCTAAAAAGTCCACTTCTATATCAATCCTGGCTCACAATCATTTGGTGCACCTTATAGCTGCAGTGCATCACATGTTCAGCTAACATCTAATTCGATAATTTGCTAGCTTCCTGTTCCCAATGTCAATTGATAAGTAGTGTGTCATCTTCACTTGAGCAAAGTTCAAAGTTAGTATCTCCGAATTATCTTGTATATTGATTACTACAGGGGAATGCCTTCATTTGGAACTTGAAAGATTGCTTATGCTCTATAATCTGTCACTTTAGGTGGTAAATATACCGTCTATGAAGGTGAGTATTAAGATCATTTGTACTTGACATAGCTTGGGTAGAATTTCCTGTAATTCTGTCCGTAAAACCATCATTCATCCATTGAAAGATGAAATACTTGACATATGTTTAAGCTTATTGAATATATATAAGCAGTTGTGTTATATATTCACTACGCTGGACAACGATATGCGGTTCCAGGTTTGCTGAAGTCAGGTTCACAATTGAGGAATTCGAGCTTTTTAAGATTCTTACATTAAACTAGCTAAAATGTTTGCCTTTATTAGAGCAACCACATCAATGTCTTCCTTATCTGCAAGGAAGCGAGCCAACGAGCAAGTTTGTTCAACTCATATGTGGCCATAATTCCATGGAATACGATCATTAGTAGCACTAGATACAGTAAGAATGAAAGTCCATTTGCAGATATGATGCAACACCATATTGTGATATTGCTATTTGAAATAGTAGAAATTGAAAGGATTAGGTGCCACAATTGTGCTGTCCTGATTAAGTGATCAAGTTGTGCATGAAATGTATTCATTGGTTGGGTGTAAACATTTTTTGTCTTCCCTTTGTGCTCTCTTCCTTCATAGTGAGACAACTCAGCTGATTCAAGATCTGGAGAACAATCTATTTGGATACTTCTCTTGGCCTAGAATTTGCTTCATGTTTCAGGTGACCTCAGGCTTTAATAGATGACAGTGGTGGCATTTTTCTTGGAACACTTGTTATCTTCTGTTTCTCATAGTATTTAATCAAAATACTAGTTTAGTAGATTCATGGATTTTCCTTTTGCGGAAGCAGATCTTTAGGGTCTCATGAAGTAGCTGAATTTTCTTTCTCTGTAGCCTGAATTAGGCATCATCTCTTATAATACTACTAGTTACGCAAATTCACTCACCTTATATTTATTTATTTTATGTCTTATTAATCAAACGGTGTTTCATCATCTCATGAAGTGAAAAATAAATACTTGATAAATATTATTCCTGTTAATAAATTTTAAGTGGTATTGATTAAATAATTTTAATTTTTCACTTTAAAATATATTATAATTAATGTATATTTGTGTGTTGTAAACTGTCTCTCTCTTTTTTCTTGTAAAATTAATGTAAATAGGTCCACTGAGTTGTTCTTAATTAAAGTTATTTTTTAATTAAAGTATTTTTTATCACTGATCATTGATTTTTTACACAAATTATAGAGATATTGCCAAATATGCTATTTTATTTGGTTGATGAAGCCATAGAGTAATTTTTTCTTTTTATACTTTGACAGTATAGATGAAACTGATAGTTGGACTAATACTTTAAAAAAAAAATAATTTAAATAGCATTTTTAAGACTTACTCGGGTTTAGGAGGAGGACAAATAAATGAATTACTAGGCTAATTAGCACTTGAGTGGCTCTGACCTAAGAGCTATTTCTAACACAATACTCACTACAATGAAAATGAATTCCTCATAGCTCACTCAAGACAATTTTAGTATCAAATTTGAGGGTACAAAAAGTACCTTTAATGGTTTTTGTTTGAAGAATTTAAATTACTTAAAACTTTTTGAAGAGGGCACAAAAAGTACTTTTATTTAAAAATAAGTAGAAATTAATAACTCAGAAGTGTCAAAATATTTCTACCTTCCTAATTATCTGGGTCAAAAATTTGAACTAAATGATTAGCTTAAACTCCTAAACATGAATTTCAAGTTAATTACTAATATGGATAATTTTCAATTAGTCTTGAAGGTTAAGTTGCCTAATTTAATGAATTTTAAAAATCAAACACTTCAAACAAACAAATAACTCGATAATGAAAAAGAGTCATTAAAAACCTCTCAAAATCGATGTAGACTCAAATAGGATAGTTCAATGTAAAAGAAAGAAAAGATAAGGATTAGCAAATTCCTGAAATGGTGAAAATTTTTTAGAATCGGTCCCCTTCAAATTATTTCCTTTTTGAACTTTTTTTCTCATTATTTTAGTAGAAATTTTCTCACTTGTATTCTCAATAATGCAACACAAAATATCTACGTGTCTTAGAGTTCATCAGATTGATATTTCTCAAAAATTTTCGTCTTACTGATGGACATTCACAACAATTATGAACTAAAGGATGAAGCTCAGTTAAATCAAAATTTTATCTCCCAGGTGATACTGTGTTAGCCATTGCAAGAAATTTTGTATTCCTGGAAAATTCTATATATATAAAAAATAAAAATTGCACAAAGAGAATTACAATAATGATACACAAAATCTTCAATGATAAAGAAAGAAACAATATGATTTTATTTAGATAAAGATGGAAGGATAAGAAATCAAATAATTTCGAAGTAGAGAAAACAGTGTATAGAAAAAATAATTTTGGAAACTAAAAAGACGAACTGAATAGATAATACACCTTATCATAAGAAAGGAATGTGACCAACTATTAAAGATAAAGTAAGATCATAAATAGAAATAAATTAAAAGTATCCCCTCGATAGAGAAAGAAACAAAATGATTTTATTTAGATAAAGATGAAAGGAGAAGAAAATTAAATAATTTCAAAGTAGAGAAAACAGTGTATAGAAAAAATAATTTCTGAACCAAAAAAGACGAACTGAATAAATAATACACTTTATCATAAGAAAGGATTTGCTTAATGTAATCAACTATTAAAGATAAAGTAAGATTATAAATAGAAATAAATTAAAAGTATGCCCCCCCCCTCCACC
>JAOTQJ010107073.1:0-11251 GCA_025642045.1 Solanum sejunctum | reverse complement strand
GAAATTTCAGTAGGTTTCCAGGTCGGTTTCATTGGGAATTTAAGGTTAGCATGTGTCTAGGTGTCCCTATCGAACACCGGTCACGACCCTAGATTGGGGCGTGACAGTTTATAGTCACTGCTATTGATCTAGTATTTTTAATAGTGTTGTTAGAGGTTATATTTATTTGAATGTGTTATTCGCTAAGTGGTTACTTGATCCTTTCCTTCTTTGGGTCAGAAAAATTTGATTTTCTATGATCATTATTCATTATCTAAAGATTATATTTTATAAGTTAAGCTCATGGAAAAATTTGATTGTGAAAATGAAATCTTAACAAGACCCATGATGTGTTGTGTATTAAGAACATGAGATGGTTGATTTAGGTTCGCTTTTGATTATGGTGGTATTGATTTAAAATTTTACCATGGTTATATGAGAAATGATTTGTCCTAATTATTAAGTTATAGAATATGTGGAATTTCACTGGGTATGTTATTGTTGTTGTATTAAGTTATAGAATAGTGGATTGTTATCTAAATCGGGTTCATAGGTTAGCCTGTGGCTTGAAAATCTCTAGTAATTTATAAATCTATCAAGGGTTGATTCAAAAGTTCAGTTCTTAATAGAAGATTTTGATGGAATGGTATTGAGAAGCGTACTTGGAGAGGTGAATACTGACTCTGGAAGATAATAACTTAGGTTTTGGTAATGTTGATTATTATTTATTCTCCTTCTTTATGTTCGAGGACGAACATGATTTTTAGTGATGGATAATGTAAAGGCTCGTAAATAATCCATCCACTTCATTAGTGGATTGGACAATATGTTTTTTTTTTTAATATAATAGATATATGAATGCGCCATTAATAAGTGTAGCACTAGGAGCTATTGCTCCACTAACTTCTTACTAATCACTTAGGTTTAAAAAATTATAATACTCTTATAGCAATCAGTAAGGGTCTTGGCAGGATTCCTATATAAGCACACTTATTTGCTGAGTTGAAGGCATCCAGTTAGGAGAAAAACATAAGAAAGAATATTATAGTTTTCCATAATATTTAAGAGTTTTATTAAGTTGAAGGGAGATGGTTTATTGCGTGGAGCTTCTATAAATTTATTTGTAAGTTGCTTCTATTATCTAAATCTTTTATAATAAGGTATTTTATAGATGAGTTATTTTTTGTGTACTTTTAAGTACTTCATTATAAAAATATTATTATGATAATTTTATCTTAATGAATCAAAGTTAAGTTGAGGCGTAATAATTTATGTGACTAGATTGTGGTGCTACGAATTTCACTCAAAAAGGAAAGGCCAAAGTGTAAAGTTGACTGTGATTCGACTAAGGCAAGTGAATTTCTTAACCTTCGTTAAGTATATAGAATCTTGTGCTTCCTGTGTGAGGATATTGAGATTGAGTATATGACAACACTTATGGTATTGAACTACCAATTCTTGATTTTGAGATGTATGAACTTGTATGGGCATCTTGCATATTTTATTTTCATGAACATGATTATTATGCATTTACTATGTGTTTGCTGGATGATCCAAGAAAAGAAATAAAATTCGAAGAGAAATGGTTCCGGCTAGTGAAAAAGAATGAGAATTAAAGAGGATACTATGATTCGAGGGTCGTGTCGCATGCCGCGATGGATACTGTGATTCGAGGGTCGTGTCGCACGCCGCGATGGATACATGGTCCATGTGTGACCCCCATGGGTTCTGACTGAGGCATGTTTATGATCAGCAAATGCGTATCACTAGGACAGACATGCATCATTCTACGTGACATTGCATTGCATTACATCACATCCCATTATCATTTATAAATGTGTGAGTGACTTGTAAAACTTGTGATATATGCACTTGATCCCTGGTGTTATTGACCATAATAGTTGCTGTGGTTATGAAACTATATGCTATGTACATTGTGAACTATTATGCTGGAAGGATTTTATGCTAGTTATAGTTGTGAGGGTTTGGTTAGAGTGTTGGGGGTACATGTATTCTATATTACTTAACCTTGTGTTTATTAGTTCACTTGCTGGGTACCGCGTGTTTGGTACTCATCCCTTGCTACAATATTTTTGTAGGTAATAAGCCCGGATCGTCGTGATACTTTTTACTTTTCCTTGTCCTTGACTTTCTGCAGAGATTGTGAGAGGTAGCTGTTTGCCATCCCACCTTACTTCTTACTTCTATTTAATATTTTATTCTATTCCAGAGACAATATCATTTGATACTTGTGTTTTCTTTCGAATCTGTTATAATACATTAGAAGCTTATGCACGTGATAACCAGATTTGGGGGGATTTCATTAAATTGAACTTTTATTTTGATTATAATTCCATATTTATATGTTATAGCTGGATTGTAGGCTGACTTGTCTTGGTGGGAAAAGACGAGTGCCATCACACCCATTTTCGGGTTGTGACACTTGAATCATCAATTTAGTGAGATTTGTGGTTTTTTCGTATCCGCCCCTAGATTTAGTTAGAGACGTGGGCTAGACCCGTTGGGCCAGCCTGGCCTAACCCGTAATTTCGCAGGGCTAGGCTATGATTTTTGGAGCTCATTTTAAAAATGGGCTTTTTAGCTTGACCTGAATAGGCTTACTGATTTGTGGGGCTTTTGCAATATGGGTTGGGTCGATCCGTGGGCCAAATTAAAAAATAATCAAAAATAAAAATAAAATTGAGTATTAAAGATAAGAAGAGTCCAACCTCAAAGTTCATTTAAAATTTTTAAATATTAAAATTTAGATACAAATTATATTTTTATAATATGTACTCCCTCTATCCATCTTTACTTGTCCTTTATTAATTTAGCATAGGACTATGAAATAGTTAATAATATAAACAGTTTTACTAAATCACCTTTCAATATAGCAATTACAATGTCTTGAAAATTATAACGAGAAAATAACTACTATAATTAATGATAAGGGTAAACTAAAAATTAAGTTTGAAATTATTGTTTGATTTCATGAAGTGGACAAGTATTGTTGGACATCTTAAAATAGTATAGTGGACTAGTAAAGATGGATAGAGGGAATAATAGTAACACTAATGCTATGTATTATTATCTTGTTGCTATTTATTTTAATATGTTTAAATTATAATTTAATTTAAAAATTTATTAAAAAATATAAGAATAAAAATGTGGGAGCCCGGCAAGGCCCATGGCCCATGTACAAATGGGTTGGGTTAGTTATTTTCTGGCTCATAAAAAAAGGGGGTCAGCCTGGCCTTGTCTATTAAATTTCAAAGCCTGTAAGAACTAGCTCGGATGGAGTGAGCCAATCCATATTGACACCTCTAGATTTAATGTATGACACTTGAGAAGAATTTATTGCTACATTATAGTGTAATTTAATTTGTGGCAGCAGATTTTTCCTTGAATGTTTAGATTAGTAATTCTACTTAGCATGTGCGGTTACAAGTAGTTACTTTTAGATAATATAGTATAAAAAAATCATTTACACTATCAGTTTTAACTATATTAACTTAAAGTTTACTTGATTAAGTTTTCAAAAAGTCAAAAATATTTATTTAAAAAATTAAAATGCTTGGCCAAATTTGAAGAGGAAAAGGGGGGTCTGATTTGTAGCAGAAATAATTTTGAGGAGCTAAAAAAATGAGTTTTTTCTCTAGAAGTACTTTCCTGAACATTGGCAGACTACATGCAAAATAGAAAAAAGAAAAGTTCTAACGCGATTTTGAACCTTCTCTCTATTTTATTCCTTAAAACGGTCATTTATTTTGAAGAATAATATTTAAAATTAAATTATAGTATCATTTAATTTGTAAGTTTGGAATAATTTATCCTTATTTTGAGATAAAATAATTAGTATTGGGGATAAATTATTCCTCCTCTTGAATGGTACAGTAAATCGGAGATAGCTTATTTCAAATAAAATAGATAAATATCAAAGATGTCCCTTTAAACCCTTTTTGTACTTCACTTTTCACATTCATAAAAAATATTTTTATAAATAAATAATTTATTCTTAAAATTGATACAATAAATATTATTTTGACTGCAATAAATCAAACACTCAAAATTTTTTTTTATCATAACTTGTTTCATCATAATTTGAATTCAAACTAAACTACTCCTAAGTGAAGAGAATAAATTTGAAGGCAACTAATTCCAACCCAATTCTTTATTTCACTCTCTAAAAAAGAATTTTCTTTTCTCTCTTCAGTGTTGTAGTTTAATATTTTAATTTTCTTATTTCATAATATACTTTCTTTCTTTCTTTCTTTCTTTCCGCTAATAAATCATCAACCTATATAATCTTCATGTAATATAAAATTTTATTCTTTTTAATTTTATATTTAATATATAAGATTATATTTTATTCTGAATTTTAAAAAATATAAATTACAAGCAAACATTGTATATAATACATATTAATGAATAACTCAAATAAAAATGAAATCATTAATAAAACACGATTATATAAACATTACATAAATATTCAAGTTCCAAGATTATTAAGTTGACCCAATTAATAAATGCTCTTTATTGAGAATGTGTATAATTGAAGTTAGATTGGTGGCTGTTAGTTAGACTATTAATTAGTGAGTAGATACACTTAGTTAGTTAATGAGTTGGAATATACAGGTACAGGTACAGGTACAGATATAGTATACATGTACAAGTACATATGTACAAATAGGAATATGCACATACACAGATGGAAGAAGGAAGAAGAAGATCGATATATATATATATATAGAGAGAGAGCAATCTGGGAGAAATTGGGAATTTCTTATTCCCAAAGTAAAAGAATGAATACTGAAATACTGTATACGCAAATATATATATGCCTATTCCTATCAGTGTATATGTACTTGTACATGTATACTATATCTGTACCTGTACATGTACATTCCAACTTATTAACTAACTAAGTGTATCTACTCACTAATTAATAGTCTAACTAACAACCACCAATCTAACTAACTTCAATTACACACATTCTCAATACTCCCCCTCAAGATGGATGTATTGAAGAGATTTAATAATCCAAGCTTGCCTTCTAGGAACTCATGTTGTCCTCTTGCTAGAGCCTTTGTGAGCAAATCAACTAGCTGATCCTTGGTGTCAACATACACAGTCTTGATGAGTCCCCTTTGAATCTTCTCACGAATGAAATGGCAATCGATCTCGATGTGTTTGGTACGCTCATAGAATATTGGATTGGCAGCAATTTGCAAGGTTGATTTGCTATCACAATATATAAATGCTAGCTCCCTCAAGTTTACCCCCAGTTCTTTGAACAAACTTTTCACCCATACAATCTCAGCTGTCAATGCTGCCAAACTCCTATATTCTGCCTCTGTGGAGCTCCTAGACACTATGGGTTGCTTCTTTGATTTCCGAGAGAGAAGAGATTCACCAAACTCGAGAACAAATCTAGTAATAGACTTCCTTGTGTTTAGGCAGGCAGCCCAATCTGCATCACAAAAACCAAACAACTAAGACTGCTGCTTGGAACTCATGAGCAGCCCCTTCTCAGGTTCCAATTTGATGTATCTAATCACCTTTAGTGCAACTTTCCAATGTGACATCTTGGGATTCTACATGAACTGACTCAGCAACTTGACTGCAAAGGCTATATCTAGCCTAGTGATAGTGAGGTAGAGCAGCTTTCTAATTAGTCTCTGGTACCTTGGAACATACGCAAATAGAGCATCTAATTCTGATTCAGCAGCAGCTAGCTTCTGGTTGTACTCCAACGGTGTCATGCTACGCTTGGTATTCCCCAATCCAGCTTCAGCTATCAACTCTAGGGCATATTTCGTCTGATTCATCACAATACCTGCACCAGATCTCAAGAATTCAATGCCCAAGAAGTACTTTAGTTCTCCCAGATCCTTGATCTTGAAGTGGCTATGTAAAACATACTTGGTGTCTTCTATAAATTCCAAATCATTCCCTATGACCAGTAGGTCATCAACATATACAAGGACTATCACTAGTCCATTACCTCTCTTCTTTGTAAATAAGGCGTAATCTAAGTGACTTTGTGAGTACCCTGAGTTTAGCAGTGCCTCAGTTAGCTTGGTATTCCACTGTTTTGAGTCCTGTTTGAGCCCATATAGAGACTTGGTCAATATGCACATAAGAATTTTATCCTTTTCAGCATTGTAAAATCCTTGAAGCAGCTCCATATACACTTCCTCAAGCAAGTCTCCCTATAAAAAAGCATTAAAGACATCCATATGGAAGAGACTCCAATGTTGACTGGAAGCTAAGGCTATGATTGATCTCACTGTTGTCATCTTCACCACTGGGGAAAAGGTCTCCTGGTAATCAATCCCCTCTGTTTGGTTGTATCCTTTGGCTACTAGCCTGGCTTTAAATCTGTCAATTTGTCCATCAGCCTTGTATTTCATTTTGTATACCCATTTGCACTCAACAATATTCTTTCCCTGTGGTGGTTCCACTATTTGCCAAGTCTCATTGTCCTCCAGTGTTTGTATCTCTTGCTGCATGGCCTGCACCCATCTGATGTCTTTAGCTGCTACCTCAAAAGTCCTTGGTTCTACCTCTGTGGAGAAGCTAGATAGGTATGGTTTATAGTTGGATGATAGTCTATCATATGAGACATAGTTACTTTGAGAATGTTGATGAGTCCCAATTGGAGTTACATAGTCCTTCATCCAGATAGGAAGATGATGGTTTCTGGCAGATCTTCTGTAAGCAAATTCTTCTAATCTACTGGTGTTATCAAACTCAACAATATGTCCTTCAACCTCCACAATATATTCTTCAATGTTGAGATCCTTTGATTGCAACTGGCTCAGTGGGAAACAATAGTACCTGCTTGTTGAGCACTTGCCTGAAGGGAAAAATAGTCTCTTTGAAGATGACATCTCTGCTAACAAGGAGTTTCCTTTGAGTCAAACCATACAAAAGATACCCTTTCTATGTTGGAGAGTACCCTAGGAGCACATAAGCCTCAAACCTAGGAGAGAATTTGTCCTCCTTGATTGTCTTAGCTGCATAACATAAGCAACCTATAGTCCTCAAGTCATCAATGTTTGCCTTGTGCCCATGAAATTGTTCATATGGAGATTTCCCCTGCAAAACTAAATTAGGAAGCCTGTTGATGAGATAAACAACAGCTAATACACACTCTCCCCAAAATCTGATAGGGATATTTCCTTGAAATCTGATGGCCCTGGCTACTTAAAGTATATGCCTATGTTTTCTTTCAACTATCCCATTTTGTTGTGGAGTTTAGGGATAACTACTCTCATGAATGATACCAAAAGACTTCAACAGTTCACAACATTCATTATTAAAGAATTTTGTGCCATTATCAGATCTTATCCTCTTAACATGCCTACTGAATTGTGTTTTTACCAACAGAAGAAAAGACATCAATACAGAAAACACATCAATCTTGAATTTCAACAAGTATAGCTAGCATATTCTTGAGTAATCATCAACAATGGTTAAGAAAAATTTCGAACCATTATGAGTGGCAATTCTGTAATGTCCCTATACATCTACATGAATCAACTCAAAAACACCCTTTGTTCTAGATACACTCAATGGAAAAGGTAATCTAGCCTACTTAGCTAATGGATAGACTCGACACCTGCTACATTCATCACCTCCACTGAGCTCTTTATTTATAAAGAGATACTGCAACACCTTTGAAGAAGGGTGGCCTAATCTCCTATGCTATAGTAACTTGTCCTCACCAGAATGTTGCAGAAAAGTAGTACAATCCTCCATAATCTCTACCAATCCCCCTTACCCTACCACTTGAGAGGTCCTGTAACAAAAAACTCAGGGAAAAAATTAATGGAGCAATGTAATTGCCTAGTTAATTTAGACACTGAAAGTAGATTGTGTCTGAATGTAGGCACTACTAGTACATCCCTCAATGTATCCCCATCAGCTATATCACAACAGCTTGTGTGTGACACTGGCATAGTTTCACCATTAGGCAAATGCACCATTTTGTTGGCACTACTAGATGCCTCACAGAGCCTATTTAGATCATATGTCATATGACATATGGCACCTGAATCAACCACCCAATCCTTCTCTCCTTGCTGATTCTTAGTCCGTGAGTTATCATTACTTACAGACAAAACATTGGATATGGTGATTATACCTGCCATATTTGCCATGTTAGTCTGTCCCTTGTTGGAGTTTGAGACTGCATTATCCTTCTCCAACATGTGTAGGATTCTATTGTATTGACTCCGAGTGAAGAAAGGTTGTATGTCAACATCCTTTCCCTTCATCATAGGGGCAACTAGAGTAAAATCATCAACTGATTCTGCCTCATCTTTGGAGATAGTCACATGATTTGCTGCATCATGATATCTCTGTAACCTGTTGGCCTGCATTGATGTTGGTCTTGATTTCTTCTTAAACTTCCAGTCATTTAGGTAACCAACAAGTTTGTAACACATATCTCTTGTGTGTCCATGCATCTTGCAATAGTCACAAGTCATATTCCAAGTCCTTCTTTGCTTATTGCTACTATTGAATTGACTTGTGTTATTGCCTCCAGTCTTTACATAGTGAGTCGCTTTCCCATACAAAGCCATAGACTCATTCACCTCTCCAGAAGCCTTTAATCCAGTAGCTGCACGCTGGATCTTATCAAAGATGACCATCGCATAGGCTCTACTCACGTTGGGAAGTGGATTCATCATCAAAATCTGACTACGGGCATGGCTGTAAACTTCATTCAGCCTCATCAGAAAAGTAAACAATCTTGAATATTGAATATGATCAACATATGCTCTAGGCTTGTCACAATTGCAAGCAGGTGGAGGGACTAATGCGTCAAACTCATCTCACAGCAACCTCATCTTAGTGAAATAAGCTGAAACTGTCATATTCCCCTGACTCAATGTGCAAATTTCTCGGTGGAGTTGATAGCTTCTAGAACCATCAATTTTGTCAAATCTCTCTCGTAGATCAGCCCAGACCATTGCGACATCAGAAGCATATACAATCCCAATCAACAATTCCCTGGATACCGTGTTCATAATCCAAGCTAACACAAATGCGTTACACTTCTCCCACTGTTCCTCCAATTCCGACTTGTAATCCGCCTTCTTGCACATCCCAAGAACAAAACCTAGCTTGCTCTTTGCATGCAAGGTGATTAACAACGATCGACTCTATAGCGAATAATTTTTGGCTCCTGTGAGTTGAATAGAAGTAAGAACACTACCTGGAGTGTCTGACGGGTATAGATAGAGGGGATGATTGTGATTTTTCGAGAGTTAATCCAAAGTCTCACCTGAGACTCGATTCGCTGCAGTTGCCGCCATCGTTTCCATCTTCTCTGAGCTTCGTCAATCAACAATCTACCGGCAGAGATTCATGGAGCAATGGGCTCTGATACCATAAAGAAACTGGAACAGATGGAAAAAGGAAGAAGAAGATCGATCGATCAAGAGAGCAATCTAGGAGAAATTGGGAATTTCTTATTCCCAAAATAAAAGAATGAATACTGAAATACTGTATACACAAATATATATATATGCCTATTCCTATCTGTGTATATGTACTTGTACATGTATACTGTATCTGTACCTATACCTGTACATTCCAAGTCATTAACTAACTAAGTGTATCTACTCACTAATTAATAGTCTAACTAACAACCACCAATCTAACTAACTTCAATCACACACATTCTCAATACTCTTTTGATGCATCACAGAGTTTAAAATGAGTCATTGGATCATACATTTTTTTTCCAAATATTGGTGAATATGAAAATAATATATCGGATTACTAAATTATTATTATAATTATCATATTATGTATTATCTTTTTAAATGAAAATTTTCATCTTATCATTTGAATTTTGTGCATTTTTCATGGTGAGGAATAATAATAGTTTTAGATTATATATTTAAAGTGACAAAAAATTTAGAAACCTCTTATACAATTTATAATATGTTAATTATAAATATTATAAAATTAAATATTAACATAACAATACAAAAGAGAAATAGAGAGGCTGAGCAGTTCTCTAAATTTAGAGAATTAATATTAATCTCTATAAATAAAAAAGAGAAAGTAATATAGAGAGTGGTTGGAGAGCCTATTCTTTATTTTACTTTCTAAACATAGAGAGCAGAGAGTACAATAGAGATAGATGGGAGATGATCTAATCTTGACAAAAATTATTTTACAATTGATTAGACAAACATAAAATTGCTATTTTTTACATATAAAAGTACCTTTTTTAAAAACACTTTTGCCAAAAATATTTTCCAAATAAATAAATTCAAAGCTTAATCATGAAAAATTTTCACTTTTTGGATTTTTTTTCCATTTATTTTAAAATCAACATTTGATCATCAAAATTTTAAGTATAACTTGAAGTTATATATGAAATTTGGAAAACGTCCAAAATCTTATATTTCCTTTCACGATGCTTTTTTCCTTTTACAAGTTTACCTAAATTTTTTATTTTTATAAAAGCACCCCCACTTAAAATATATTTCATGTGTTTTAGCAAAAATACATTCAAGCAATTAAATACTTTTGCAAAACATAATTAAACACTACAATTTTAAAAATTTTAAATTGAATTTGTAAAGTAGCTCGCATATGAGATATAATCTATAATATCAGTTACATAATTATTTATTTTGAGATATTACTCTTTTTAGGAAAATTTAATTTTATGTTTGAGGTAAATTAGTCAAATTGATGATTCTGCTGGTTTTATGCCATTGACGATATGAGCCATATTTAAGAAACTATATTAAAATTCTAAATATTCTTTACAAAAATTATGGTAAAACATAACTCTGACTTCAACTTTAAAGATTTCAAATAAAGTATTTTTCTTTTAATTTTCATGCCCACTTAATATCCCTAAAAGTTGATTATGTACATTGGTATAGATCTTGGATTTGATGAATAATATGTAAAAGGATTGGCCCACAAGAAAAAGTGGAAGGAAGTTTTGGGCTCATGAATGGAATGAACATGGTACTTGCTCTCTTTCTATGCTGGACATGCATGCTTATTTCCAAGCAAGTGTCACACCCTGCCCCGGGGGTCGTGATCCGTGCCCGATAGGGGCACGCAAACACATACTAAGCCAGATTCCTTAAACCTAGTCCAAAATTCTACAGAAATTTCGGCAGAGTTTCCTCTGTTTTAGTGACTAACCGCATCTGCAAAAACAAGATCCAGCAGCTTCCCAGACAGTAGTACATATGCATATATAGATAAATGCGGGCCGACAAGGTCA
>JAOTQJ010107030.1:0-11252 GCA_025642045.1 Solanum sejunctum | reverse complement strand
CCCAGAAAGACTATTTCCATGACACATAACCACAAATACATGACAACAATTCAATATATAACAATATGCAAATTTATTCCCAATTCAATCCCAAATTCGAAATCCGTAATTGCACTAACAACAAATCCTATTTTTGTGATTTACCTTCATTTTAAGACATTCCTAACACCTTCACAATCTTTAATTAACATAAACAAAGCTAAAAATTAACATACCTTTCCATCTTTCACTACATCTAAATTCTTCGTAACCACTAAATGAAGCATTTTCTTGACCAACCAACGCCTCTACGCCACTAAGGGGCTTCAATATACCGAGCTTGAAGCATCAATTAGGCAAAAACTCAAAAAAATGACTTCTTTTCTTCGGTTACTTTAGCAACTCGAGAACACTTTGCTTGGTTGCTCCCATCTTTTTGTTCTAGGTATAACTCTCTCTTGTAGAATCTTCTCACAGGGTTGTATATATATATAGACCAAGTCCACACACTTGGACCAATAGGAATTGTACACACACACTTGACCCCACACACTTTTATGCTTAAGGACTAGACTTAAAAGAAATTTTACGTTCGGTCCCAAACTTTACTAAATTGAACCAATTAAAGACTTTGCAGGGTTTAAGTTAAGTTATGAGTTCTAACAGTTTCTATGTCGAATTTCTCAAAAATATGACCAAATTAATAGAATACAAATATACCATAATATAGTCTAAAAAATAGTACATCTTAGACCCAATTTTTACTAAATTCCAATAACAAATTGCCGAGATATCACAAGAATTTTTCGAAAAGATGCAAATAGAAACCTCAACTAAATTTTCATTCTTAGACAAAATGGAGCTCTATCAATAATTATGACACTACCACAGTGTGTGTTTCACAAAAATACAAAAAATAGACCCAAACTTCACCAAATGTTAACTCAAAACAAATAAGAAATTGCAACTTGAAGTTTCCGAAAATCATATCCAAGTTATAGTTAAAAAATAGCAAATGTTACCTCAAACTATGCTTTAAAATAAATTTCTAACACTTCCATGATGTTCTTCGAGGAAAAATACATAAATTAGCCTTTTGAATCGCTCAAAGCGGATAAAAAAGGAAAGAGAAATTGCATTTCAAAGTTGCCCTATTCGTTGTGCAAATTCTGGAAAACATTTCTAGATTTATATGGGTTTTAACCGCCTTAATACGTGGCATTTCCTGATTTGGCCATGTCATTGCACCATCTTTAATTTCAGCAACTGCTCAACCTTAGTTTCTATGCTCCGGTCTCATTTGGAGTTGAAAAAATACAATCTATATATAAAATCTGATCAGAAATAACACTTTAGACTCAATGGTGTAGTTGAAATTCCTATCTGAGTTTGGTTTATTCTAATATGGGTCCTATTTCCCAATATCGAAGTTTATCTAAGGGGACAAAATGCCTCCAGAAGCCCCAGGAACTAAACTAAAGGTCCTCTTGGACCAACTCAACATTTCGGACAATAGAGCAATCAAAATTTCCATTTGTAGCATGTCTACCAAGGACAATGATTAAAGGTCAACTATTAATCCATTTTCGCAGCTAAATTTGCAAAACTCAGTATAATTACATCGCACATGCCCCTAATTGGTCGTTCCAGAGCTGATGGCACCATCAAAATTCTGTTCTGAGGTCGTTTATTAGGACTTTTCCTGAAAATTTATTTTACGATTATAATATCTCGTTTAACTTGAAACACTGCATAAATATCAAATGATTTACCCAATGACCGAACAACTAGTGTCAATAAGTTAAAATGCCCTGCGATGACTATGCAAGTGTTCAAATTTGATAAATTATTTGCGAAACTACATAAATGACCTGGAGGGTCATTACATTTCAGGTGGCATCTCACGAACGGTGGGTCAACGGGGTTTGAAGAGATGAGGAGGATGCTTTGGTTGGGATTTCTTGGTGGGTTTATGGTGGTAGTGAATGAGGTAACAATGGCTGTTTTAGATTTTCTTGTTGCTGTTCTTGGCTACCATCCACTGGGACTAATTCATTGGCATTGACATTAAAAGATGAAGAGTGATGAGATAAAAGTTTTTCTTTTTTAGGATTTTGGCTTTGGAAGGTGACAGAGAAGAAGCTTGGGCGGGCGCTTCTTTTTCTTTTAGGATAGATAAATATTCTTTAGAGTCTTTCAAAATTAGAAATATTTACCCATTATTATAACTATGCAAAGAGTTATATACATAACCTAAAATCAAGCTCAAAATTAGACTTTTCAAAATTAGAAATATTTATCTTGTTATTGTGACTATGCATAGAGTTATATACACAACTTAAAATCTAATGGGCTCAAAATTAAGGGCCGATTAAATTTCTATTCAAAATGAATTATTAGATAGTGTTAAAAATACTTAAAATAATATATGAACAAATATAACCAATGATATCTATAAAAAAATAAAATTTAAAACAAAAGAATGATTTAATAAAATAAAACAAATCTTTTAGACTATGATGAAAACTTAAAAATTAAAATTCAAAACAAACTAATTAAGATCTCAATATTTAAAAATACGGGTAATTATCAACAAATTATTCTAAAATTGCATAAAAAATATTTTAAACTATTAAAGGACAAAACATGAAAGTATGAAATTTAAAAAAAAAAAACAGATTTAGGCCGAAATTGGGTGCAAACAGTATGCATCTTTATTGGTTTCAATTTTTGTTTGTATGTATGCATGCTTTGAAGGAATATATGTGCTTATTTAATAATTAAAAGAGCTTTCAAAATACGACTATATAACTGTGACACCCCATAACTCTATCCTCACAAGTACCTATGTTTCAAGCCTCACTCACATGGGGGAAGCGTATTAAGTTCATAAGAGACCTCTAGCACTTAGTCGCGTTCAAAAATTTCCTATAAGTTGAGTTTCTAGCCCTAGATTGTGTAAAAGTCAACTTTAAATGACCACAACTCTTAACACACAAACAATTAGAAGTCCCATATTTACCAAATAAAAGCTCTTTGAGTTAGCTTTCCAACGCAATTGTTTCACCTCATTTAATGTTCAGAGTCAAAAGTTATGATCGTTTAACTAAGTATTGCCAGTTGAACTACGAGACCCAGTTACGGGTCATAATTCAGAGTATGACCCGTATTGACATCTCGTGGAAAAAGTCAATAAACAATGATTTTCAGCCCCAAAAGTTACAAACCCATCTACGGGTTGTAGAACCTTCTACGGGTCATAACATGGGTCTCGTAGAAAGTTTCAGAGACCCCGAAAATTGTCCAAAAGACTATGAAATGTCCCCTACAACCGTAGAATCTTCTACGAGTTGTTGAGGGTCTCGCAGTACCAGTGACTTTAAAGAGGGCTATTTTTGACTTTTTTCACCTTTTAGGCCTAAATATGTCAGTTTTGACCTAATTAAACCCCTAGAATATACTAATTCATATCATTAACTTCAAAATCTTCCAAGAACTCAAAATGTAGAATCAAGAGGCAAAGCTAGGGCTTTCAAGAATTCTCTTCAACTTTTCCAAGAAACTAATTACTTAGGTATGTAAGGCCCTCCAAAAGTTATCCTATTATTATTTTAGTATCTATAACCCCTAAATTCTACCCAAGATCATAATTATAAGTTGAGATCAAAGATTCCTCCATTACTAGTTAATTTTATCAAAATACTTGTTCATGCAATCTTCTTGATATAAATCATTTCTTTTGTTGATTTTAGCACTAAGATATTGAGACAAGATTTACAGTTATTGTTGTATTCATGAGAACCCTATATCTATTTAATGAAAAGCTATAATGTTCATAATTTGAGTTAGTTTAAGGAGTACTTAAAGCTTTGTATTTGCAAGATAACTGAGTAATACAAATGGGTTTTTGAGATACTTGTAATGATACTATTTTCAGTCATAGAAATGAGATCAGTTGAGAAAATTTTAACAAAAGCTAAATTGGGCTAAGTCTCAAAATATCAAAGAGACATTTTGAGAACTCTTACTCTTAAGTTATAAGTATTATAAAAGCTATTTTGGGAGTATGATTAAGCACCGATATGAGTGAGAGTAATAATAAATTGAACTCATAAACTATATAGCCAGCATATGATAGGATTGTACCAAAAGTACAACTCCTCATTTCCACTGAGATGACCCAATTTTGGAATGGATCCACTCCCCTAGTTTTATTATTTACCTTGGCAAATTATAGGATGACTCTGGCAGCATAGGCAAGATGTTGTATCATCACGAATCTCATAGTGGTAGTTATCGGTTAGAGAAACTCCCCAAGTTAAAGCAAGCTAGTTTTTACATACTGTCACAACTAAAGCCTAGGGCTTAGACGTGACACAACGAATAGGGAACCCAAAGGGACCCCAAACAAGCCTCTTAGCATATCAATTGCACATCCTTGGTCAAGAAAGCAAAATAAAGATCAACAAGAGAGATAATTAAAAAGGGGAAGCAGGACCAAGGGAAGTCTTTGATAATCACAAAAGCATAGAAGAGTCAAGCTCATAACATAAATACATCATAGTATCCAACAATACCTCTAACTTAGAATAGAGCAGGTCCCAAGATACTTGTCGAGCTCACCGTCATAATAATAAGTATTTAACATTACAAAGAGTCTTAACATTGAAATAAGTAGATATTGCCCTCAAAATTAAGGACTCGCCAAAGCCTCCTCCGTGAATTGAACTAGCCACATGGAGGAGGAGGATCAAAAGGAGCTCCGATTCCTACATGGTGATATCATGTAGGCATATGTGGGAGGCAATGCAACAAAGACATAAGCCAATACATTCAAAATGCATAATCATAAGCAATAAATATATAATGTCAACATGGCATGCATGATCTATATTTGTAATAAAACATGTTATAAGACATTCAACTTGCATAATACATAATACATGTGTGGGAAGAGACCTTAACTGATATAGATCGAATGAGCTACTACATGGAATCCAAGGCATGTCACCCCCTTGGTAAGGTGATCGGGGCATGTCTCCCCCTTGACAAGGTGTGGCCTACTTGCCATGGTAAACCATACAATGAATAATTCGAGGCATGTCATCCCCTCAACAAGGTGTGGTATAACTAGATGGATCCGCTAGTATAGCAAGGGTAATAATCATAATCCTATGGTTGTACATAGTCTAAAGACTAAAGACTTATATAAGGACCCCTTTAGTCGAGCCACCATCTTAAGCCTCTATTGGTACTAAGTCAAATCCCATGGAATACTTGAATAATAATAACTTTAATAACTTGTAAGACATATGATAACATGACATGACTAGATCTTAAACATGCTTGACCTCTACTAGTGAGCCTATCTTGAACAAGAGAATAGATCATAATCATACATGAATCCCTGCTTTAACATGAATGACTCACAAGAGGTAAAATCTTGAAATAGGGCTAAACTTGATACTTGCAACATCATAGATACTTTTCATGAATTCAATACATGCATAAAGCCCTTAACCATCATATAGTAACTTGACTTATGAATCATGTAATAGATCATCACTAACTTGAGAATTCTTATCATATCATTTTATCAAACACATTATGGGTTCATAATACTTATTCAAAATCATACAATTCAAGAGTGAAATAATGTGAGTAGACTCAATGAAAATCAACCCACCAAAATGGTAGTAAAACCCTCATGTAGGATACCTTGAAATCCAATCAGAAAAGCTCATAATAGTTCATAGTTTCATAGCTCAAAACATGCATAGTCTCAATAGAGAAAATCAATTCATGGAATAAGCTTGAAATAGAAATTCATGCATAATCAATCAATACTTAATAAACCCCCAATATAATTTATGCTCGTAATTCATAATAAGAAATACCCATAGGTAATACAACTTGAAATCATACAATTTTCATAAAAAGATAAGGTTGGGATCTATGGGTGAAAGGACCCATGGATGAAGACTCAAAGACCTTAAACCTTGAATTCCTTAAGGTGAACTTAAAGTAGACTTAGAGCCTGAAATGAGTCCTTGAATCCTAAAATTGAGCTTGAAATCCTTAGATTTGAGTGAGAGAATTGACAGAATCTTGGAGAGCTTTTACAGAGTGTTTTATGAGTTATAGAGTTGAAACATGATTAAGTATAGGTGATTTCACGCTTAAGTGGGCATGGAGCTATGACCCCAATGCCATTGGGAAAAATACGAAAACCATGGAACATGTTACACTAGTTTACGCCCTTGGCTCTACATGTACTAAATATGGAGTGCAAAATATACATTGGCCCGCCCCAGGTGTGTCATGCCCAAGGCGTGGACAGACACTGAACATAATAAAATTAGAAAAAATTACTTTTTTCTACGGGTCTTCTAAAATCTGGGTTATATCCATTTACCACTCAATTTTCCCCCTTGATCGAGAATATGAAGTTGAATTTTTGAAATCACGAACGAATTTTGATAAGTATGAAAATTATGATTGTGGGGCATTTTGAAGCACATGAGGGGATTTTCAATATCTTTCCCTTGAGAACATTCGTCCCTGAATGTCCAAGAGACATGCATAAGAGAAATATTTATGAAGATTTTAACTCGACATGAATGCAACAAATGCATTTAAACATCATTTTCAAATATCTCAACATGAATGTCAAAAATCATCACAAACTTGTTACCATAAAAATGAATGCATGCAAAATGACATGAGGGCTGAAACTTAAGACTTGAAATCATGTAGGGGACTTAAATTAATACCTTTGGCTTGAGTAGAGTGAAAGAGATATATGTATCACTTTTTCATGTCTGTCTCAGCTTTCCATGTGTCACTTTCAAACTTGTTGGTTCATCTAAAGGAGGCTTCCCATGTGGCACTTTCAAACTTGTTGATTTCTCTAAAGGACCTAGACGAAAGCTACATCTTTGTTTCTCAACCTCTTTACTTGTCTATCAAAAACCTCCAGCAGGACCTCCTCATAGGTCAAATTATCTTCTACAACACCCACAACCTCTAAGGGCACTATAACACTTGGGTCACCCATACACTTCCTCAACATGGACACATGGAAGGCCAGATGAACCATATTCATCTCTATAGGCAACTCTAGCTCATATGCAACCTTACCAACTCTCCTCAAAACCCTATAAGGACCCACAAACCTTGGGCCCAATTTCTCTTTCTTGCCAAACCAGACCACACCCTTCCTGGTGAGACCTTTAAGTAAACCCAATCACAAACCTTAAACTTAAGATCTCTTCTTCTCATATCGGAGGGACTTTTGTCTACTTTGGGCTGTCCTCAAAATCTCCCTTATCAGCCTTGCCTTCTCCATAACTTCCATAACCAAATTCGAACCTAGAAAAGCCATCTCCCCCACATCAAACCATCCAATCGAAGATCTACAATACCTACCATATAAAGCTTTAAAAGGAGCCATGCCAATGCTTAGTGGTAGTTAATGTTTTAAGCAAACTCAGTAGGTGGAAGATGTTCATCCCAAGTACCCTTAAACTCCAAAACACAAGCTCTAAGAATATACTCAAGAGTTTTGATAGTCCTTTTGGCTTGGCTATACATTTGAGGATGAAAAGCCATGCTAAGCTTGACCTTGGTTCCAAGACATCTTTGGAAGGACCTATAAGAATAAGAAGTGAATTGAGCACTACAATCCAAAATGATAGACAAAGGCACCCCATGGAATATAACCAACTCATGAATATATAACTTGGCATAATCTTGAGTAACATAAGTTGCTTTGACCGATAGAAAATGAGCCGAGTTTGTCATTCTATCTACAATAACCCAAATAGAGTCAAAGTGTTTCCTAGTCTTAGGAAACCCAACCACAAAATCCATGTGGATCTCTTCTCACTTCTAAGTAGGAATTTATGTGTCTTGGGCTAGGCCATTTGGCTTTGATGTTTGGCTTTCACTTATTTGGCCATTGTGACATACAAATATGAACTTAGCAATATCCCACTTCATACCACCATATAAATACATCTCCCTTAAGTCTCCATACATCCTTGTAGAACCAGAGTTAATAGAATAAGATGAATTATGGGCCTTCTTCAAGATCAACTCTCTCAAGTCACCAACATTAAGCACATACAATCTACCTTGCTACCTAAGGGTACCATCTCCCCCTTGGTAGAAAGCCTCCACTTTACCATCCCTCACCAAGGCCTTCGACTCTAGCAAAGTGGGGTCAAGCTCTTGTTTTGACTTAACCTCCACAATCAAAGAAGATTTAGAACCATCAACAAGTACTACACCCCAAATTTTCCACTTCATTCAACCTAACCCCCAACCTAGCCAACCGGTGAGATTATCTAGCCATATCCTTGCCACCAATATCAATATGAGCTAAACTACCCATAGACACTCTATTTAGAGCATCCGCCATAACATTAGCTCTGCCAGAATGATAATGCATACTTATGTCGTAGTATTTAAGGTGCTCTAACCACCTTCTTTGTCTCAAGTTAAAATCTTTTTGTTTGGGCACATATTAAAGACTCATGTGGTCGGTAAATAGATCAACATGAACCCTATACATGTAGTGACGCCAAAATTTCAAAGCAAACACGATGGCTGCTAATTCAAGATCATGGGTGGGATAATTTCGCACATTCACCTTAAGTTTCCTAGAGGCATATGCTATCACCTTACCATTTTGCATCAAAATACACCCTAAAACAATTAGTAAGGCATCACAATATCCCACACACCCTTCCAACCTTTTCGGTAGAGCCAAGATAGGAGCGAAGACAAGATTATCTTCAAAGTTTAAAAACTCTTTTCACATTTATCGGTCCATATAAAGTTTTCCTTCTTTTGGGTCAAAACAGTCATAGGGGAAGCAATAGAAGAGAACCCATCCATAAACATTCGGTAGTAACTCGGTAAACCCAAGAAACACCTACTATATGACAGAGTCAAGGGTCTAGGCCAATTTATTATCACCTTTATCTTCTTAGGATCCACCTTAATGTGATCACTCAACACCACATGTCCTAGAAAAGCAACCTCTTTCAACCAAAATTCACACTTTTTATATTTAGCAAACAACTTCTCATCCCTAAATATTTGCAATAACACCCTCAAGTATTCACATGCTCCTTCTCATTTCGAGAATAAATCAATATATCATTAATAAAGACCACCAGAAACATATCAAAGTAAGGTTTGAAGACCCTATTCATGAGATTCATAAATATAGTTGGTACATTAGTCAACCCAAAAGAGATTACCATAAATTCAAAGTGTCTATACCTAGTCTGAAAGGTCATCTTGGAAATATCACACTCCCTCACCTTCACTTGGTGGTATCCGGATCGAAGATTAATTTTAGAAAAGTAACTAGCCCTTTATAGTTGATCAAAAAGGTCATCAATCCTTGGTAGAGGGTACTTGATCTTTATAGTAACCCTATTAAGTTGCTAATAATCAATTTACATTCTAAGGGAACCATCCTTATTCTTTACAAACAACACTGGTGCACGCCAAAGTGAATTGCTAGGCTTTATGAAACCCTTCTCTAACAAATCTCTCAATTGATCTTTCAACCCCTTCAATTCCACTAAGTCCATATGTAAAGCAGAATGGAAATGTGTTGTGTATTAGGAAGGAGGTCTATACCAAAGTCTATTTCCCTTTTAGGAGGAACACCAGGAAGCTCATCAGTAAATACATCAAGAAACTCATTGCCTACCAGAACTGACTCAATAGGAAGGACTTTGGACTCAACATCTCTAACCCTCATAAGATAATAAAATGAGAAGGTTGGGCTCCATGGGTGAAAGGACCCATGAATGAAGACCCACAGACCTTAAACCTTGAATTACTAGAGGTATTGAAGTAGACTTAGAGCTTGAATGAGTCCTTGAATCTCGAAATTGAGCTCGAAATCCTTAGATTTGATTTGATAAAGTCTTTGAGAGCTTTTAGAGAGGATTTTATGAGCTATAGAGTTAAAAAATGGCTAAGTATGGGTGATTTCATATTTAAGTGGACATGGGGCTATGAACCCAATGTCTTTGGGTGAAATAAGAAAACCAAGGAAAATGTTACATTGGTTCGCACCCACGGCGTGAGCGGACCAGATGCGGAGTGCAAAATGTACAGTGGTACACCCTTGGTGCGGACAACCACTGAAAACCTTAAAATTAATAAAAATTATTTTTTGCTATAGGACTTCTAAAATTTGGGTTATACCCATTTCCCACTCAATTTTCCCCTTGATTGAGAATATAATGTTGGATTTTAGAAATCATGCATGGATTTTGAGATTTATGGAAATTACGATTATGGGGCATTTTGAAGCACATGAGGGGTATTTCACATACAGAATTTCAATATATGTTCTATTTTCAGCATGCATTGCATTTACTATTTATGTTATATTTTGAAACATGTTTTAGTTACTTTGAGCATAATGCCTTATCCTAAGTTTCTATTTTTGGCTATTTTACATACCGTACATTCCACATATTGATGTCCTTTAGACCTGCATCATTTTATGATGCAGATGCAGGTGACAAAGTTCCCCAGGAGATGCTCCATTGAGGACCAACCACCCATTCCAACTATTGGTGAGGCCTCTTCTCAGTCAGAAGCTTCGAAGTAAGCATCTATGTTTTCTTTTAGTGTTTATTTTAGTTGTGGCTACCATGGACCTATCCTGGTAGTTCATTCAGATTATGCTAGTTAGAGGTTCCATAAACTATATGGCAAGTGTTTCAAATCTCCTTTTTAGTTATTGTTAGACCCCGTAATTAATTTAATAGAAGTAAAGCGTTCAATTGAAAAAGTTATGACGAGCATGGCGTAATTTAAATTAAGTTCGTTCGCGGTGCTTAATTATAATTGGAGCATATATTTTAAGTTGGAGTAAGGAGTCCTCAATTGGATTAAAATAGAAAATTTTGGAGACCTAATTGAATAATGGGCTAACTAGGAGCCCTTAGGGTGCAAATTTTATAAATGTGGTCTCTATATATACCCCCCTTAGTTCAAAAAAATGAAGAACATTTGATCTTGTCTTGTACTTACATATATACCTTAAAGAAGGGAAGAAGAGAAGGAGAGGAATAAGGAAAGGAAGACTTGCAACAATTGAGGTGAGTTTCAAATTCAAATTGTTTTTCTTATGCCTCTTAGTTGTAAGTATTGATAGGAGATGAGAGTGCTTAGAACTTAGGAGAAATTGGTTGGCTTGGGGCAAAGATTAAGTGTTGATATGTATATGTAGAGGT